>JAQFZT010001791.1:0-13667 GCA_034696325.1 Camisiidae sp. | reverse complement strand
AATAATATAACATGAGATTAGGCTTTGATTATAAGAAGTTGACTTTCTAGTACTCATATCTGACATAAAAGTCGCTATTTCTCATTACCAGCCAATATATCCAAGGATTTACGTCAATGAATATCATTGGCAACTGTGCAATACTTCCTAAGATTAATAATGTGAGGAAATTCTGGAGATTGAGGCTATACTTTAACAATCAGTCTCTTGGGTCGAACTGAAGCATCATTTCTCATTGACAAGAAGGTTCAAATGCTTCTTCCTTTTTAATGAGAACTCTTGATTAATAGAAATTAGGAATTCGATGTATTGTCTATTGCTTTACTCAATAGTAATAGATGTCACTTAAGAACAGAGAACTAAAGAATAAATTACTGTTAATAAATTCAAGTTATGTAATAAGTCTTAATCTATCAAACTTGTCATGAGACAAGGAAACAAACAACCATTTATATGCAATAAGATGTCAACCAACAAGTCAGCATTGAAATTATGATAAAAGTATATTTGATAACACATATTATTACAAATTTGGGTTAAGTAACTTTGTTTCTCCCTTTTGTATTACTCGCTACTGATATTTCGTTTTCATATTCAGTTACAATAGTAATATTTCTCAATAGTTTTGAAGCAAATTCCCCAAAAAAAGTTTTCAAAATCAAAGCAAACAAATCTTACACAAACTCAAGTGTTCAAAAGGCACAAAAACAACAGCTATGCCTTCCTGTAAAATGTTGAAACTTTTTAGAAATATGATTGACAGCAAGCAAATTATACAAATGAATATTTCCATTTGATTTATTCTTTGATAAGAAATTTTTCCAAAAATGCATTCCATTTATTATTGAATTCGAAAAGTTAAGCACTGAGGTAATTCTGATTAGCATTTCTAAATGATGATTTTTCAAGTCTAAATTATTCTTCTATTCTTAAATCTTCTCAAATAGATTTGAATAGAATTTGAAAAATTGTTCAATAAATTTAAAGATAAAAATTCATTTTAAAGACCAGATAATTATTATTCTACTCAGTTTTTCAATAGAAGAAATTGGTTGAACCGAATTCTTGAAACAGACTTATTGGTCGATTCGAAATACGGCAATAGAATAACAATTCATTTTGACTCAATTTTTTGCAGATTTTTGCAGTTTAAACCAATCAGTTTTTCAATTTATGCAATAATTCTAAAATTTGATTGAGTTGAGGGATAATCACTTTACAATTTAGATTTTTTAAAAAGTGCAAAATTCAAGTAAAAATAGCTTAAGATAATCAAATTCATGCATTCATCCCGAAAAACCTTGTATGCAATCCAACGGAAAGTTTAAACTGATTTTTTACACTATAATAATGTGATTAAATCTTGTATTAGAATTGATTTATTGTGTGTTAAAGCGAGAAAAATGATCTTAATATATAAAAAATGAGGAAAATAACTTGTATTACTTCTATATTATTTAGAAACTTGATCCGCAAATTTCCCGTTCATGAATGTATTTTCTAATTCAGATAAGTTAAAAATCGATCATTCAATACTTGACACTTTTTAATCATTTTTCAATACAGGATATTATATGTGATATTATTTTCCGTTACTTTCTCTCTCAATACTGATAAAATTTTGTGCAAATTATAGGGTGAATAGGGTTTTATTATTACCCATTAAACTTGCAATTCAATTGGAATCAATATTTAAATAGGCTTTTACAACGTTATAAAGCTATTATTTATTTTATTGAGTTTTATGGCTTTCATGACTGCGACAATAGTGGGATATTTGATTGATAACAAAGAATTTTTATTTACAATATAATTATTAATCGATGTCTACCGTCCCTCAGAATGAGCTAATTGTATTTACTATGAAAAATAAAGAAAATTCCACTTTTGAGAGCACTTCCAAATTTCAAAATTCAAAATAAATTCATGCCCTCTTTTAATAACTTGATAATTAAAAAAGCTATATTTATTGCTATAAATCACAATTTTAACGGAAATTAGAATATTATCTCAACAATTACCTTATATTAATAAAGTTTAGGAGGAATTTTTGGGGGTTTAGATTCAAATAAAAGCATTAATAGTAACTCATAATCATGAATCAGTCATTCATTGAATCATAAATTGATTTATCAGTCAAATGTATTTCAGGGTATTGAGAGTGTATTTTGAAGTGTAGCCCATCTTTAACCCTATTTTTATCATTGTTGGACTCTGAAGAGGGAGAAAAGCAGAGCTGAAGAGACTCACAAAAAGTGATCTCAACTGCAGACTCTGTTAACTCTGTATTATTAACTATTAATAACATGTCAACAACTATATAATAGAACACAAACTGACAAAAGCAGATATTATTAGTTTAGTCAATATGATTAAGATTAACAATGATTTCTTTTGATCGTAATCATTAAAAATATGTATAACACCAAACGAATAGAGGAAATCGAGAGCATTGTCACTGCTTTTTGTGTTACTGGTTTTGCTTGCATTTTGTTCTTCAAAATAATTGAAAATCAATTGAATGCTTGACATATTTTCTGTGTAATTCTAAACTTTTATGAACTTTAAGCGAATATCTAAAAATTATATTTTATTAAAAAACATTATTATAGATTTTTTCTCTCAAAGAGTCAAGAATTTAAGTAAGTCTTGAAAATCGATTATCTAATTGAGTGAAATTGAAACTTACGCCAAAAATCGATTCCAATTCTTTTGCGGTGTTCTTATCTGTCACTTGAAAAGCACTCTTCAAATTCTTATAACAATATATACTTCTTCTACAGTCTGAACGAACGAAGTCTGAATTTTATTTTGATGAACTTCTTCTGAATTCTTCTGAGAAGATAGAAAAGTAAAAGTTTAGCAAAAATTTTAAAATTCTCTTCAGAATAACTAACAAATGACTTAATAATAGAGTCTAGAAATAGATGAACTAGTTTTAGAAAATAATAGGATCTTAAATTGTTAGAGACTCGACCAAACATTGAAGTCGACATTGAAGTCTAGCAAAACTGCGATCCTATGTAAGTCTTGAATTAAATAATATTGTAAACTTTTTTCTTAAGATAATCAAATATGATAATAGTATTAAATTTAATGATGTGATAGACTTGTGAGAGAAAAGTCGCTTAATAACTATATAGCTTTTTGAAAAGAAAAGCCAACAATAGATGAAATACTATTATCAGCCTTTCTATAAGTTATACAAATCTATTGAAATCTTACACAGTGTCAAAAATTAAGTTGAATAAAATATTTTGGAAAGTCAAATAACAATTGATGTTCAATATTTCATATAACTCACAAAAATGGCAGTTATTCCATATGCTATTTATATCACTCGATCGTTAATTTTTAGCCGCATTTTATTAGTTCTATTTTCTTCATAAATTTTTAAATAATTTGGATTGTTTTGCACATGAAGTTTACTTGAATGATATGAATAGACTCCATAATAATGAATTTACTCATTCTTAATCACTTTGTATTGTGCATTAGAGTGTAATCTCCCCACTCTTTTCTCTCGTTAATAATGTTCAACAAATAGGCAATTGTTATGCATATTAAAAGCATCGTTAAAATACTAAAAATGGATATGAAGTTAACGAGTAGTCAATATGTGAATGTCATTCCCAAACAAAGCTAATGAGTCCTTTAGTTAACAGTAACTCAATATTTTCATAAAAAAGGTTTCAAAATTTGTTTGATATTTAGTTACTGATGGATAGCATCTGTTTATCAAACGCAGTATAAGCAGATTAGAGATGTTAACCAATGAGTTGTTAATTTTAGATCAAGATGAAGATCTTATAAAATAGAAAATTGTGAAGTAATTATATACAGCATGGAATGGGTGTTGTCTTTTACTATTATTATTACTTGTTCAGAACAAACAATCCATTGCGTGTCAATGTTTTTCTTTTTAAGTTCTGTGTCAAACGAATCAAGCGTTTCCTATGATAAGTTGACTCGTAAAAGACAAACTCAACTTCTGATTGACTTTGCATTAACCATAGCCGCCCATCATACGGCCCGCTACATTATATTTCTGGCCCTCCAACTAAATATATTGATAGCAAATTATCAAAAGTTTTTCAAATTATTTAAAAATTTTAACAAATATCCCCTCTTAACTTATCAATCAATAATAATTCCAGTAAAAGCGTATTCTTTCCAGTAATACTTGAAAGAATAAAACAATAACATTTTGAAATTTTGTTTTTTCTTAGCCCGCGCGCCTATTAGTCTGAATTCCGCCATCAGGTAAAAAAGAAATGGGCGGATACGCACTAAACACTTGTCCACAACTTAATCATTGAGCAAGAAATGATAGGAGTAAGAAATGATCGATTTAGCACAATCTTCATAAACAATATTATGTTTCATATTTGGTATTACAAGAAAATGCTATTAGAAGTTGTGCCTTTAGTTTTTGATTGGTTGCAAATGCTTGATTCGCATGATTATTAATTTACTTTTTAAGTAACTTAAGTTCACTCTATCCTTATTCAGCTTAAAACTCATAAAAACTTATTTGAATCGGTATTTTTTCATCTTAAATACTCTATTGGTGTGCTTACAGGGTATGTGCACTATAATCACAGCAGCACTTCATGTCCAAACGAGTGAAGAAATTTTTCAATATTAAGTTATAAACTTATTCTGCAAAATCCCAATTCGTATTTTCTATTTGATAACCACATCAATAAAATAAGTAACTGAGTATGAAATTGGCGGTGTTTATGCTGGCTGTAGTTCAAACTTCATTTCTGTTCTCTCAAGTCATATTATTGCATAAGAATCTGATTACTGATAAGTTAATAACTTTTGGTAGTTATCAAAGTAGACTTATATCGAAAAATGCATATATATGTACATCAATTTTTATATATTGACAGTGAAATAGATTTTTTATTTGTACACAAACTACGCCTTTTATATTTATATGCTTCAATTGGATCAAACACTAAAAATTTTATTCTTATTTATGACGGGGAATATGCAATAGAAAACACATCAAAGAAGACTATAAAAAATAATTCGATTATATTTCATAATATAATTTATTTAAATATAATATGCATTTTTAAAGTGAAGCTAACTTTAATGCTTAATGGAATTCAACTAATTCTAAGCTTTAATGAGTTATTATGTCATCTCAATCTGTTAGAAACGTTAGCGTTTATCACAGTAACTGTTGAAATTAGTTTCTTTATAAATCGAGAAATTACTTTTAACACAAATATAATGTTTTTTGCCTTTATCTTAATTCCTAATTTCAATATGTCTTTGAATGTATTAAATTAAACTGCGTTACTGTCTTGCGATCAAAAATTTGTGAATATGTCCAATGGGGGAATCAGAAACATGTTTTATCATTCCGGAAATGATGCTCATTCATAAGGGTTTAACAACGCATTTCTCAATACAATTACTCTTTAGTAGTTCAACTTATATAGCATAAGAGCATTTTATTTTCTTTTATATTTGGAGAAGCATTTAAATTAAGCATAATATTAATATTGTATTGTCGAATGTATGCGCTACTTCACTACTATTACTACTGTCCATTTATATGTCATTTACTCATTAACATTTAAATTAATATTTTTCCGTCATATTTCATCTGTACTTAAAGATTAATTTTTATGAAGTCCATCAAAACTACTCCCATAGACCTGTTTTATATAAGTTTATGTTAACAACTAGTAACTAACTCGTAAGTGTTGCTCTTGGAATATAAGAAATTTTGTCATATAAGGAGATGTTTTGATGGATTTAACAAAAATATACATTTGTATCTTTAGAATTTCCGTGATCTTTACTCCTCTTCGTTTCGCCAAATATACATTTTTTCTATTAAGTTATCGTAAATCCTATTCAAAAATTACTTTAAAAATGAGCAGATCTTACGGCTATGAATACAAAAATATCTTTCAAATGTTTAAATATAGTAATTATATGTGAAAA
The DNA here is from genome assembly GCA_034696325.1 of Camisiidae sp. Lineage (NCBI taxonomy): Eukaryota > Metazoa > Arthropoda > Arachnida > Sarcoptiformes > Camisiidae > Camisiidae sp. The sequence continues at coordinate 7,697 of JAQFZT010001791.1, read as the reverse complement.
AATGGTGTAATACTACAGACATTTATTGTGAGTTAATATGTTTGTACTTTGAAATATCTTTGAGTTGCTTAATGAAATTTTTAAGACATGCAAACATTGATAATTGCGCACAAATATACACTTATGAATTAATTCAGCTGAGATATTTCTGCCTGCTTTCTAAAAGTACATGGAAATACCCGAAGGAAATTCATTTGAGATATGCACTTATGTTTGCAAATAAAGTCTTGAGTTAGTTACTAAAAAATGTGCTTACTTCGTTACTTCGCTACATTAAAATCGATTAGTAAATCTTTTGCTTAAATTTTATTCTTCTTTATTTTATTGCAGTTTTTTTAGTTAATTGAAAAATAAGAGCAACATAAAACAAATTAAATAATTAAACTAAGAAATAAGGTATGAATAGTATTAAGCAATAAAAAAAATAGATTTAATTCTATAATTACAATTTATTCGAAGATTTTCTTTCATTTTTAGTTAATCGAATAAATGATAATCTTTGAGAAATGACATGAATGTCGAGAGATGATAACCAAATGTTTATATCCCAAAAACAAATAAACAGTTCATATGAGTCCCTGTGGTCTAATAGTTATGGAGTCCGACAGAAGGCTACGGGTTTAATTCCCGGACTCTAATCATATTTTCTGTATATCAAAAAGTTATTTAATAAATGATTGAAAGACTGAAATTGATCTCAAATACTGGTTTCACTTAAAATGTTCGTTCAGAGCTTTGTTAAAAGTGAATAACATAAATGTTTTCAGGTTTTATGAAAAGAAAATTCCTTTAAATACATCATAATATTTATTATGAATACTCAGCACAAACAATGCATTGCAAGTGAGTGTCTTTTCATGAAACCTGAAAACTTTTTTATGACTTTTATCTTCAAAAAATTTTAATTTCTGGTTTCGAATAATAAAAACGATGAGAAGAATACAATCGTAAGTTTTACGATCATTTAAAACGCGTTATTGTAATAAAAACTCAATTCTAAGCAAAAGAAAACTAGTTCAACATTTATACGAGTATTTGAATGAATTTTTGCTCTCTAAAAATACTACTTTTTATGCCGTGGAGTATAATATAGTAACTTATTCTGTTGATAAAAGTCTCTATTTTTCATTTCTCAAAATACATATATATCAGTGGCGCAAAAGAGGTTGAAAACAGTCACAAACATTATTTCTTTGGACTATTTGCCAAAATTCATTTAATAGGAAATATATGAAAACTTTATCTTATTTGAAATAAATTTGCAATCATTGAGATATTCCTCATAAACTACGAACTTCTGTAAATCACAAAAGAGTATTTTATCTCCAAATTGCATAATATTCAGTGTACTTTTCAATTTTGTTATTAATGATTCCAAAACTTGTATTGATTATAATGTTTAAGGATATTCTCACGCGATTCCTGTTATTTTAAAGTTTAAATGTTTTACAAAATTTCAGATTAAATAATAATATCTGGAATTAATTTGAGCGAAATAGTTAATGCAAATGAATTATATAAGAATTGTGACTCGGGGCTCAACTTTTAGCTCAAAATCATTTGGGGTCAATATATTGTTATGAAATTGTATGAACTTTGAGGATAATTATATTATTTAGTAGAAATGGTTTGGCATTTGTTTATTTAAATAACAACAGTTAATCGTCGTAAATGTTTGATGTTTACATACAGACAAACTTCATTAAAGGCTAATTTGACTTAAATAATTAAAAATTTATTCTTATTTACAGAAAATTTGTTGGGCTTAGGAATTGCTATGAATAAATTATAGGTCATCAAAACATGCAATGATCCATTAGATGAAACATAAGGGGAAGGGTATAAATTTAAATATATATGAACAATCACATTGAAATATACTAGTGGTTATGAGGGAGCGACCCCTTAAGACTCCACATCAAATACATGTTTCTTTTGTCAGAACCAGCAGTTGATAATAGCAAATATTGTATAACGAAGATGTTAACAGCTCTTCGTTAGCCTGAAGAACGCCAAAAGTTATTCTGAAAAAGTTTTCATGATTAGAGAATCGAATTTATATGCCATTCAAATTAGTTTATTTTACTTTTTAAAAATGTTTCTTCAGAAATAAAGTACAGTTGTTATCATAACACTTAAGAGCGACTTTAGTAGTATTTCGTACTTTATAGCAAACGACTTTACAGTTTCTTGATATGAATTTATATTAAATGTTTTTTATAAGAAGGCTGAGAAGGCCTTCATAACATTTATGCGAATTCTATTCTTAAGTATAAGGGTAACAACTCAATACTAGTACAGAAGTATTATGGCTCAACATTTCGGGCTTAAGTTCATTTCAGTTATTCGACCAAGAATTTGATCTGTTTTACATGTTTTTTAAATAGGACAACATTTTTCATTTAATACTAAGAATAACTTGACTGAGATTTTTCAAATTTCAATATAGGTTAGGCTAAAATAATAATTAAAGCTTTTTCTATGGGATTCAAAGCTGTATTTGATTTCAAATTAAATGCTTTTAAATTTATGAGTCTTTTTCACTTTCAAGATGAGGCAAATTTGAATGTTTAGCTCAATTTCAGACTATTTTCATTAATTTGAGTCTCGAAAAGTTTATTATTAAATTTTGTTAATATTTGATAGGAGTATGAATTTAGTTGAAGTTTTATAAAATACGTTTTAATATTAGATTATTATGAACTGCGATAAGACAATGAGTGCTCTTTTTATGATTCGTGTTGTTTCATGTTCATGACTGTTACAGTTAAATGGGTTTTATATAGAAGTCAATGGAAAACATTATTTTGACAGTATTTGCTGACATAATTTGAGAGCTTCTCTTCCCTTTTTCTGGCAGTTGAAGTAAAAGTGATGCCCTAAATCACTGTTATCATTAAGAATTACTTTTCATGGTTAGATAGTGATAGTAAATCTTGACATATTTGATTTGATTTTAGTTAAATGGAGCGAATCAATTCAGATCAACTGAATTAGTGTCGATATCGAATCAAATCGAGTGATTTTTGTATAGATATACCAGTAATACGATGTTAAATTGATTATAAAATGTCTTATCCCACACCGATTGGGTTAAAAATAATATAACTATAAGAAATCAATAATCAATTTTGTCATGAAAATATGTGATTTTATGCGATTTACATGTATTGTTATTTGAAACTAGTATTTTTGATTATTTTTCAAGTGATGCTCATTATTGTTCAATAAGAGATTTAAAGCTTTTTCATTTTAACCCAAACTTTTTTCTAAATTAACTGAAAAACTTATGAACCTCATCAAAATCAAATAATAGAGAAATATATGAAAATAGTTTATGCAGAACAAAAGACTATTTTAAGCTCCATTTTATAATATTTTTATATTAATCTCAAAAAACAAAAATTGCTTAATTTAACCGTTGCTCTGGAATCAAGATTTTAAAATGAGCTCACTTTTCAGGAAGGAAATTGAAGCATAAATAATATAATAAGCATTTAAAATTCCTATTTAATCAAAAAAAAACTTTTTTCATTAAAACTTTAAAATATTTTTTTCTTATGTCAAGGTTTGACTCTACAAAAATCCAAAATAAAATGTTAAACATTTTCGGTCTTTCAAGAAATGGGTTTTAACATTTTGAATAAGAGATAACTGTTACACATTTAAGTGAATTACTAGATAAAAACGTGTATTACAGATAAAAAAAAGTAATCAGATAAAATGCAATAAGTTTTTAAAAAGTCATGGTTTTTATTAAATCATTATAATATTGGATCGGTTTCTACTCAATTTTGGGTAGAACTTGAGGTTGATTTTAGGATAAATACTGAAATTGCTGTCACTATCTTTGAATGAGTCTTAGATTAAATTTGAAAATAAATAGAAAAGCGCAGAGAATTTTATTAGCTATTTTCCAATATTAAATCCAAGTTATAAAGAAAATTTAATGCGAGACCAGTTGCTCAACAAAGGAAATGATTTCAAACCATAAAATATAAAATTCTATTACTACTGAAATAGAATTTCAATCAGTCATTATATTTTATGGATCAAACATCTAAAGTCAAGTCAGATAATTGGGATCAGTTCGAAAGGTCAAGTCATTTTGAAGCTCTTAACTTTGAATTCAAACTTTTTTGATGGGAATAATATTATAATAAAAGGTCTCACAATATTTGAGAATAACTTGAGTTCGTTAAGAAATTTTCTTTAGGGTTTATCAAGTTTTCTCAACATTGTTTATACAGAGTATTCAGAATCTCATCACTAATGAATCTTTCCCACAATTTCATAGAATATCTATAATTATATTCAAAATTGTAAATAAGTGTAAAGGAAATAAACTTGAAAATAGCTCTGATTTGTGTTTTACCCCGTCTTCAGATCATTAAAAGATCAGATATATTGAGGTGAGAATTTTTATAGGGTGTTGTCGCTCATTAGTTCGATAACATCGGTTGCTGTGCGAAAATCATTCATTTATTCGCAATGCATTCAGTAATGATACAGTCATTAGTGTTATGATCTTATGTACGAATGTGTGAGCTATTCACTCATTTAATGAGAGTTTGTTTACCGCAATCGATTCCTTGATTATATTACTAACCAAAAAACTCATATAGAATGGCATGAGTTGAAGTCAGTTCTAGTCTTAGGCTCAAACCTTGATCAAAATTTTTGTTTATTCTGTTCTTAAAGAAGAAAGATATATAGGATTGAATGGAAGGCGTACTCTAATTGTTGCTTTAAAAGATTATTATTATTGGTAATGGTTATCATTCAAAAAGATCTTCAATTTGATTAATAGCATATTTTCAGATGAGCTCTAATTCGGCGATAATAATCAACTATTCTTTATGATTAATAATGGGTTATAGTCTATAAAGTCTTTCTCAATTTAATACAACAGTAACTATACTTGTTTTTGTCATTTTAAGCTCAATCCGTCTATACAATTGAATCTATGATTTACGAGAGTTTGAGAAGTAATAATTTTCTTGTTAAATAAGACGGATGTTGAATAACGTGCTTTAGATATAGAATACTTAGAACCAAATGCCAAATAGTATACAATATATTACAACCCTTTTAAAAGAGTAGTTTAGGAAACGTTGCATTTAAACAGAAATTTTTCAGTTATTTTTTTATCCACTAAACGAAATCATTGTCACAGTTTCTCAAATGAAATAACTATTTATATAAACTTAATGTTTATTTAAGAGGTCATATTGAAAACACATCAACTTTTAAAGTGCTTTTTGATGTCAAGCAAATGCGTCAATAGGCTCATGATAACAAAAATATCAATTTCACTCAAAGAGATTGTCATGATTTTAAATTTTAAGTAGTGATGAATGAATTGGCATTAGAAACCAATACTCAATTATGCAAATTATTGCTCACTAAAATCTTCAATTTCAACTTTATTTGACAGAAATCTTTTTTAAAAGCGATTTCCCATTATTTATTGAAGTAAATGCGTCAGACAGTGTTAATTTCAATTCAATCATCAAAATCATGACATCAGCAAGAGATTGAGTCAATTTTCAGCAACTTTAGAGAAAAACACAAAATTTCATTCATCAGCAGCAGAAAACTTCAATAAAGCAGAAAAACATAAACAAAACTTTATTTTACTAGTTGTCCGGTCATGTAATTCTCTTACATTACGTGCATTTTATCAAAATTTAAGTTCTTTTTTGAAATATTAATCAATTAAATGATTCTGATGAGAAAAATTCAAAATGAACCCCTATACGAGTCTACGTGAGTCTTTAACTTATTTATAACTTAACACTTTTCTAACTCATTAATTCTATATTTTTAAATTGAAGCTCTAAATACCGGCTTTTCTAGATTTTTGCGATTTGAAAGTAAAGATATTTATATTGAAATGAATACGTGAATACAGAAACGATAACATGTACAGTAGAGGTACGCGAAAAACTTTATAAAAAGTTTTACATAAGTAATGGAACTTTTCAAGTACATCCTATCCCTTTTTGATTCACATGTTTTATGTGTCACGTACACACCAATGTATGAACAATTTGTCTCTGGATTTTCAAAAAAAAATTAATACATAAATTAAGTTTTTTTTCTCTACAGTAATTAACCTGTCATTTGTGTTCAATGAGAATTGACTCAAATAAATATACATAAAAAATAGTTAATTTAATTTTTACTTACAATAAATTAATCCATTTGTCTTCACATGTATGTTTAATATCAATTATTTCATAACAGTTTCAGTCAGCTATCAATAGTAACTTGTTTACCAATAGCTTAATTGTTTATAATTAATTTTTCAAATATGTTTTGATAATTGGAAACATGAAATAACTTCTTGAAGGATAATTTCAATTCAAGGCCAGTTCATGATTACCTTGTATTTTAAGTTTTAATGCTTACGGAATTTATTTCAGAATTTAATTAAATAAAATTGATATAAAAGTAGAAAGTAGTGTAATATAACTTCATCACATCATTTGATACCTTATGAAATAATTACTTGAGGCTTTTTTATTGAGCATTAATTGATAAATAAATAATCTATTTTAATAATAGAAATGGTTTTCCATAGAGGGGTTGCACACAAAAAATGCATTAAATGAAGCCAAAAACAAGAACGTGAAACATTGATGCCTTTTTCACTACAATTTTTTATACTAAAATGCATTTATTAAGAGCCATGAAAAGAATTATGTCAAAAAACAGTTTGAAATCTGGAAATAAATTGAAAATTTCATCAACTTGTAGTTAGTTTTCTGTCATAATACTGTCAACAGAAACTTCTACTTTTGCTCAAATTATTCTTTTTCATTGAATTCAATTTTTTGGTTAAATTCCAAGAATAAAACAGTTATATTAGTATTGAAATATAGAAAAAATAATTACATCGAATGTAACTATACGAAAGAAAATTCTATTAATTGTAATATTCTAGCACAATATGCAATTTGAATCATAAAATGTTTTGATTCACTTAAAAAGTATGTATTTGATATTCATCGATAAGAAATTCTATAAAAGAGTGATTTCAATTGATTTTCACTCTTAAAAGTTTCTAAAAGAGGCTTTACATAGTTATCAAATTCTGTTATATTTAATGTTTCAACAAGTTATATTCAAATATTAAATTCAATATCAAATGTTTGTATTTTCAAGTTAAGACTAAGACTACCCAAATTTAAGCATTATTTATAATAAAAAAATTGTTATTTTTCAACCGATGTTAAGTTAAAGGGGGTCTAATGGGTCATTAAGATGTTTGCTGGGTCGCAAAGGATCTCATAAAATAGTAACAGTTACACAGCTAGTCTTTGAATTACAATTTTTGCAAATTTCTGAGAGCATCTATAATAATATAAAAGTCATATAACTCTATTTGTTACAGGTTTTGAATTAAAGAACTAATTTATTGCTTTGTTATTGTTATTTTATACCTTTTTTGAAACTTTTCATATTCTTAATGAGAGTCTAATTTTATAATACAGTTTACGAATAGTATGTGTTTTACAGGTACAGTCACCCGCATAATTATCTGTTGAAATTTGCGCTTTAAAAATAGTTTATCCAATAAAGCTTAGGGAGAGGTTGAAGTGAAAATTTTCATCAAAAAGTAGTCTTACTAATTATTCTCATTAAATGTTTCATCAATATATATGTGTTAGTGATCCCTATATTTTTCGAGC
>JAQFZT010001790.1:0-13668 GCA_034696325.1 Camisiidae sp. | reverse complement strand
CGATTTGAAGGCTTTTTCAAAAATTCAATCCAATTTAATGTTAAAATTTTGATGAACCAATTTTTAAATCTAAATAAATTATGGTGTATTCATTCTTACAATTGAACTTAAAATCCTCGATTACAAGTTATTTCTGAGAAAAAGATCTTCAATAATAACGCAGTCAAACAGTCAAATATTATCCAATATTAGTAATGAATAAAGTTTTGTATTTATTTCAATCAATACTTTCAATCGAAAGTTATAATAAGTTCGAACCAATTGAAAGATGAATCAAATCCAATAAAAGCTCAAATTTATAAATTGTTTCCTTTTTATCATCTATAGAAAGATATTTCGTAACAATTGAGACAGACTTAAGAAATTAGAACTAAACTTAAAATTGCATAACATAACAATAGTATTTGTTGAACAATAAATGAACAATAAATTTGTTGAATATATCTTTTAATCTAAAGCATAATAATTATTAAGTTAATTATTATTCTCTTTATGCTTATTCAGAACACAAATAAACTTAAGTTTTGAGTTAATGAGAAGTTTGTCAACAAATATCTATTGAATAAAACTAAATGGAAGTCTAGATATTGAAAGACTATTTAAATATGGATTGAGTCGATAATAAGCTCATAATTATTTAGTTTTAGTTTCAAAAAGTTTCTCAAGTTTTTGTGCAACGGATTTGAAATCGAAATTATTTAAAGCACTGAAAGATGTCTTAACACCACTATTCCAGAGACACTTGACGTCTGGTATCTATAAAATTGAAAGACTTATTAAAATTGATATAAATTGAATAGAATTAGTATATATTGTAGTTTTGCAAACCTTCGAGAGTTCGGGTATTTTGACATTCAAACCAATTGAGTCTTTGAAATAAGTTAGTATTTGTTTTTCATATTTGCAAACAACTGATAATTTATCATCTATTTCTTGTTGAGTGAGTGGTGACCATAACTTTTGTTCAATACTTAAATACGTGACACCAACAGGAATACCATATCTTTATTAATATCAAAACAATCAATAATGGATTCAAACATTTTTGTTTACATCAAAAGTCATACAATACTCACTTCAATGTTTTCCTAATTAAACGCATTTCTTTTATACGTATTTTTATTATTGATAATCAATTGTCTCAATGGACCTGTTCAACAGATATTTGATTTATTGAATAGATTGTGAAACAATTCAAATTGTATGTTGAGGTGATAGAAGTGATCAATGATTTTCACAGTATAAGCACTTCATTCAAGTCAAATCTAAACCATTTTTGTTCACATTATACTGTATTTCAAGTGTATAAGCACTACAAATATATATACAAAAGTGGACTCATATTTCAATCTTAAATAACAGTTTCGATAACTGTTTTATAAAATAAGAACTTTTACTAATAATTGATTATTTGTTTGTCAATCAATAGCTAATACAATGTGTTGAATATAATTTACAAAATAATGAACTTCTCATAGAATTTGTTTTGATTGTTTTTTTAAATTGAAAGCAGTAATTATTTAGTATATACTCATATTTGAACCCAACTTTAACTCATTTGAAACAAATATTTGTAAATAATCATTGAAATGCATGTATTACTAGATTTGAAACATTTGATTTAATGCATTGTGTTTTGAAATTTTTTTTGTCAATGTATTTAAAAAGAAAGTAAAGCATTGAAAAGCGGCGAAATTTTAATAAAAGTGGCGCAAATGGTTACAATTGGTTGAAAGAGTGGCGCCATATCATCATGTTAAGAGTCATTGCACACAATCATTGTTCAGTTAATTCTGAGGGCAAATAAAAATGGTCTCAAAAATTCACTTATGAATGACGTTATACTTTATATAAGAGTTGTCTCTATCATACAATCTTTCATTACTTTACATTAGGTTATAGTCAACTCATCTTTTGAAATCATAAAATATATACAATTTCTTGAATTGATTTTATTTGAAATTTTAATATTTATAAATACTTTTTAATTAAATGTACGATTGAATGAAAGAGAATGTTTTAATAAAACGCCATTTAAGGTAAGGGACGAAAAGTATTAAGATTTAGTTAAACGTCGTTTTTAAATGTATTGATAAGACTGTAAGTAAAGCATAAAATGCGTGGTTTTAGTCGGCATTTATTTGTCCGTAAAAAAGGCTAAAAACCAAAGCTATAGCCAAAGCATAGGTGTATCCAAAGAACGACTCACTTGTTGTAGAACTCATTTCATATATTTTAATGTTTAAATAAAGTAATAATAATAATAATAATTTGTAACTTTTCGATAATAATACAATAAATACATTATTCATTTATTTATTAATTTTATTATTTTTTCAAAATAAATTTATTTTAAATATCAATTAAAACTGTTTTTGTGGGAAAACTCGTGAAAACCAAAACCAAAATTAAATGCAAAAATTCTTGAAAAGGTATGAGTTTTTGTGGTTTGTTTTTTAGACAATAATGTCTTTGCAGAGCACGTGATGTCGATATTTGACTCATTGTCTGCAATAGATTATTGAAAAAATATATTTTGAATTGATAGCTATTATTACTTATAAAATAGCGATAAAGTAATGACTTCTTTGTTATGCAAGTTATGAGTCATTTGTGAGCATTGATTCAAATTATTCAATAATACATGAATGCATTGTTCAAGTGGTAAATGATGAGACACTTGCCCTCTCTTACTATCACGGATAGAGTGATGGATTTATACGCTTCTGATACCAAATACAACATTCATTTAATTCAATTTTTAATTTAGACCTTTTTGTCCAAACATATGATATTTAAAACGCATTTTTTTGTGTCTCAATAGGTGTTAGCCATTAATCTCAATACAAAATATTTGGACTTAAAATCTAATCGAAAGAACCGAAAGGATGGTCAGCGGAATGGATACAATGCAGACCTCAAACAATAACTCTAATAATAACAATTTGAACAGCAATTCAAATAGTGTCCCTTCGCCTCAATCGGTTGGACGAGAGTTTGTACGTCAGTATTACACGATTCTCAATAGAGGTCCACAACTTCTTCACAGGTATTATCTCATTCTCCACTCTTGTAAACCTTCAACAAAAAGCTGTATTATATGATGAAATAATTTGCGCCTTATGTGACTGTTTTGCCAACGGTTTTGAAATCGTGCTGAATGTAAACTTCTGAATACAATTCCAAACTTTCTATAATTTGATTATTAAATTAAAAATAACTAAATGAATGTTGACTTAAATTGTTGTCCAATATTTGAATGAATAGGTTTTATAGCGAAGACTCCTCTTTCGTTCATGGAGGGGTTGACCGCCCGGGAGAGGTCTCTAACCCTGTTTACGGTCAGGACAACATCAATAAGAAGATATTGGCTCTTAATTTCAAGGACTGTCACGCGAAGATCAGACAAGTAGACAGTATGGAGACCATTGATAAGGGAGTTGTCATTCAGGTATTTAATCATTTGATTAATATTTAATTAATGAAATGTAAACAAAATTTCAAATTCAATTGTCATTTAAATTGAATGATAAGGTGACGGGTGAGCTTTCAAACAATGGTGAACCGATGCGCAGATTTCTGCAGACGTTTGTGTTGGCGCCGCAGTCGCCCACTAAATATTACGTCAGAAATGATATCTTTCGATATCAAGACGAGATATTCATTGATGATGACGATTACAGTGAAGTCGAGAAGACTGACGTCGGTTTGGAAAAGACCACTGAAGTCCCGGCTCTCAAGTCTATCGATGAGAAAGAGGACACAATCACTGGCGTCGGCACTGATTTCTATGAGAATACAAACGGAACGGTTCATGAAAGCCTAATCTCTGGGACTGAGAAATCATCGCTTAATAATGAGGTGACAGAAGAGAAAACAAGTGAATTGAATTCAAGCGATGTTTTCGAAGACGAAACCTTTTCTAAGAATGAAGAGTTCGCCGAAAGAGGTTCGACATCACCTCAACCACAGATCAATGAATTGAAGACATACGCAAATATGGTGTCGAAGAATCCAAACGCAAACTTTCCTCCTTTTGCTGCGATGTCTACTTTCACTACAGGAGTCAAATCAACCGATAGTACGAGTTCTCTGACAACACCATTCGCTCGACCAATGGAAACCTCACCGGTTCCTTCGATGTCTGCCAATAGCAGCTCATCGTTTCCTCAACAGCCGCCTGTGTCTTCAGTGACAGGAAAGCCTCCTTCGAATACCAGTAATGCTCAGCCACAGAGAGAGAACAGAGCCGTCAGACGTAACCAACAATACAATAGACGTAATGAGTCCCGAGAGATGACTCCAGGAAGGGGTGGAGGACTCAATGATAGTGATTCTGCTGATGGAGACTATGGAAGCAAAAAACAATATCCGGATGAAAACCAAGTATTTGTCGGAAATTTACCCCAAAATATTGTTGACGAAGACCTCAGAAGTCTGTTTGCAAGATATGGAAGAATTCTTGACGTTCGCATTAATAGACAAAACCAAAAGATGGGCTCCAGTGTTAAGACACCGAACTATGGATTTGTGACTTTTGAGTGTCCAGATATAGTGCAACAAATCCTCAAACAAAAGGTAACTTTTTTCACAATTGAGTCATTGATTAATCGCATGTATTGATAATTTTGTTTTAAAGCCAATCTATTTCGATAACCATCGCTTTAACGTCGAGGAGAAACGATCTCAACAGGGAAGGGGTTCACAGAATTATGATAGGAATTCGAATAGAGGTGGATCTGGTTCTGGAGGCGGAGGAATGGGTGGAAGACTTAACAATAGTTTGGGAAATATCAGCGGAAATCGTTCACAATCTGGTGGATCGTCTGGAAATCAAAGAAATCGCAATCAATTTTCTTCAGGCGGTAGTAGTGGTGGCTCTCGAGGCGGCACCGGTTCGGGCGGAGGGTTTGGCCCAAACCGTAACTCATCTTTCAGTAATAGACAAAACCGTTAACATAATGATCGTTCTCGTAATTAATTCAAAACATCTCTTAATCTCTCTTAAGATTAAATGTATTAAATTTTTCAATTAATAAGAGTAACATAAGATGTGTTACGTTTAATTTGCTAAAAAACGTGCCCTTTTAACAAAAATGATATAAATAAATGAATATATATATAAATTATAAAGAAATGGTGTGCCTCCACATTGAGAGCCAATCACTGCTGTATTTAGTAGTGTCTCTGACTTGCAAAGCAATCGTAACTACAGGTGCATCAAAAATCTTAAGTTCTTAATCAATAATTTGCTTATCAGTTAATTTTCTTTCTGTCAAATATTAGATGTAATTCTTGTTATATTTATTTTAATTTCTTTTTACTCTCTTTTCTTATTTGAATACTTGCTGTAAATATTAGTATTGAAACAAATTTAAAAACTGGTCTTTTAAGTAATTCTTAGAGTTAGTTTAGGATAATCTAAATTCAATCTAATGGGGATTCGTATCAGTTATTAAGGGGACTGTTATCATGAATATTGTGATAGTAGTCATATTCTAACCCTTAGACTAAAATAATTATAAATGAAAAGTGATGACTACCTCTTACGGTAACTTATCTTATATTCTAATTTATTTATCTATTATTATCAAATAGTTAGTTAACTTTTTAAAGTCAGCTTAAATTATATTTTTGATGTGCCATTCGATCGATTGATTTTTACACAGACTAACCATTTAAATGACCTGAAATTTTCCTAATTTTTATTGTAATTGAAAATAATTTACTTTCGTTTTAATCAACTTCTGTTATACTTTTTAATAGATAATAAGATCATTCAATTATAGTGTATATAAAACTGTATGTAATGATGAACGTATCGCATGAAATCTTTTTTAAAGTTATAAAAAAATCTGAAAATAAAAAAAAATTACAATCTGTACTAAAGGTTTCATTTTTTAATCATAACATCAGCTCTTATTTAATCTTTTGAACAAAAGCTTAAATCTTGTGTAGAAAAGCATTCTCAAGAGCGAATCCAATTGTTTTTATGGCTTTTAATCACAATTATATGGTTCTCTTTAAGCAATGGAATCAAAAGTTGTTTATCTATTTTTAACTTCGAAGAAATTTTGTTGAGTAATTTTTGTAAGAAATTGTAAGTTAAACAAAAAATAATGACAAATTACTGTAATGTCTTGTTTTGTTGTTTAGCTTTGACACTACAGTATCGGAAAGAAAAATTTGTATTTTCCCATTTCCTGGCAAAAATCACATCAAGACTCAAAAACTTCACTTCAATCTCAATAAAATCAAAAGTATCTTTTCAATCAAAAATTTATATTTAATAGGCTCAACATTTATTAACTAATGCTTACTATTACTAATACATTACTGTACGTTAAAAATGACATTTCGAACTTTTTTCAAATGGTTAGGACAAAGTTGGGTTCTCTGGTCACTATGACTGGAGGGCAGCCAAAGGGAGACAAACACTGTTTTGAGTAAAACGAGTTTACAGTTTGAGTACAGTGTTATACTGTTGTGGCACATCATTTTGAAAGTCGAAAATCTCCAATTTTTTACTTTCAAACTTTATTATAACAAGAAAACAAGTTTAAAGCATTCAAGTGTTCCGTTGACCAGCCCTTCAATATTACATATTAGGTCTGCAACTAATTTCCGATTAAATAATTCAAAAGTTGGATAAAAATGTTAACTTTAGAACAATAACTTTTGAATGGATTTCTACGAAGCCCTTTAATACCTAGATTTTTCTCGCAGAAACTGAATTAAATTGAATTTTGTTAAAATGCATACAATTGAATGATATGTAATAAGTGAAGACCAGTTTATATACATTGAGAGACGTGTGAGTGAAGTGCTTCAAATTTGAAACCATTGATTACATTACTTTATAAACTTTTAACTCAATGTTTAATATAAACTGAGTTTAAATGAAAGTTGTATTTATATAACTCAGAATATTAAAGCTTCAACTCTTGATATTATAATAAAAAATATATTTGGAAAAATGCCTGAATGGGTCCAATTGTTGATAGGCTTTAGAAATGATATGCTATCAAATTATTTGGAGATTGAGTTGACTTGAATGTTAAAATCTAAACAAAAAGACGATCGATTGAATGCATGTTTACAATTGCTTAATAAACTTGGTTTAAGGTTTAGCAGGAATTTCATAAATAAATGAGAACTATTTAAGATCTAAAATTGTTAAGAACATGATTTATATTCAAATCAAATTTTATTTGTACAAAGCATTAGTGTTTCAGATAGTGATAAGAATGTAATGGTTTTGGTATATGGGATGTGAACAGCATTCAAAGCATTCATAGCTTATAACAGTATAACACATGCATTAATTACAAAATGTGAGATTCAAAGACATATGTGATTGAACTTAAGTTACATTTTATGTAATTTCGTTAAAATAAATGATCGCAAAATTTGTTAAATATTGAAAAACAATGTAACAGTTAATGAAATAAAAAGCCAATTAATCGAATGAAAATGAAAATTAATTTTGATTTCAATGGAATAATCACTAACTATTAGATACAAATTGAAAAAGACTTTAGTGTTGAAATGAAATTCGACGATACAATGGATAGAATGCAAAATATATTAAATGTGTGTCTCATAAGTATGTCGTTTCACCTATAGATCAAATAGAAAAACATATTTTAGACCTAATCGAAAGTCCATTTTAATTGGTTTAAAAAAGTGGCATTTTTACAAAATTAATGGTAAGCCGAGAGAAATTATAAGTAATGTGAGTGTAAATCACGTCAATCACAACCTCCTCCCCGTTGTTCAACTTCATCATCACTTCCATAATAGTCGTCGTCATCATCGTCTTCAGTGTCATTCTCCGAGTCATTATCAGTACTGCCGTCTCCGGGATTGCTTATTACATCACAAGCTTGATTCTCGAAATGGCGAATACAATCAGGAGATCTTGAAAATGGTTGAACTGGTTTTGTGAATGTTAACCGAACCTAATATTTCAACAATAGTTCAATATTAATGAAATCAAAATTTTCTAATACATGATTACATACCGTGAAATCAGAACTAAATTTTTGATTAGTCTTATCTTTGTAAGCCTTGTCCAACTGATTCTTTGGCAGAACTAGCGTTAATTCTTTACCAATATTTCTAATCAAAGATAATAATAAATAACTTTTCAAAAATTCATTTCATTTTAATTATTTCAGTAATAAATAACTCATTATTTCAAATAATTCTAAATTCTTTTCATTAATAATTGAGTGACTCAACAATCAATAGAGCATTAATAATAATTGGATTTAAACCTGAGTTAATTCATTTCAAATTAGATCTTATCAATAGTGTAGAGCATAAGCTAAGCTTGAGCTTAAAAGCTCACAGCTATGAGCTTCTGATTCTTCTAATTATCTAGAAATAAAAGCAAAAGTATCTTCATTTTGAAAGGTATTTGTAAAAAAGTCAGGTATCTTTCTTACTATAAGCTCAAGCTTATGGTTCAAAGCTCAAGCTTAGAACTCAAACTCACTCTAAAAAGTTAAGCTAAAGCTTGTGAAAAGTGAGCTTATGCTCTTCACTACTTATGAAAACCTGAAGTTATTTGTGACTAAAAAACTTAACTTAAACTTTAATAATATTTTGTTGTCAATTAATCAAAATGTTAAAGCAATTACTAATAATAATATCTTATTAAGCCATTGATTTCTCGATACTAAATAACTTATAATACATATAACACTATCGAAATGGAATTAATATAACTAATAAATTGTTTAATAATGAGACAAATTTTCAATAGAGTTATTTTAAGAATTTGAATAATTTGTTAGTGAGACTGTCAGCCAATACAAGTGATCCATTCAAATGAATTATAGTTGGAGTGATTTCTCATAGAACGTCTCACACAACTAAAGTTGTTCTGAGTATTGATTAATTTTTTAGAGCAATCAACTTTACAATATTTTTTTAAAAATTTCCAGAAAATTTTAATCACATTTCTTCAATATCTTTCATTATACTGTATATCATATTTGAAATGCTAAATATTTTGCCAATTAGTTATCGATACGTTTATATTAACATAATATTCAGATGGATTTTGTGGGGAGTCTAATAAACTTAAATATCATTTTATTTGTACCTCTACTCAGGTCTCAGAAAGAAAACCTGACTCAAGATTTAGAATTTTTATCAATAAATAATATAAAGTATAGCAATAATCAGTTGTTATATGCTTTAGTGCATTATCAATGGATTAATAGTAAAACTCAAGATTTGAATTGACTCTTCAATTAATACAGTCTAACTTGTGAGACACATTCGAGCAACTATTTTAAGCATTAATATTGGGATATAAGAGCTATTTTTTCTTCTCAATCATTTTTAGTGCCTTTCAATCAATCTATTTTTCTGATTAAGAACTGATTGGAAGCATGAAAGATGTGAGAAATGCTGACGCATATAGAAATCAGACAAATTGTGAGTAATGATACACAAAAGGCTTAATTAATGGCACTTCTTATTCCAACACATCAGAGCTTAAGCTCGACTTTCACGTGATTTTAACTTGAGGCTCATGTTAAGCCAAATCCAATGGAAGAGATTTGAAATCCACTGAAAAGTTACTTATTTATGGAAAAGTGAACTATCGATTGTGATAACATTCCAATCATTCCTAATTAAAGATTAATTGCAGGACTATCAGTAAACCGAATCATTAAATCAATATTTAGTGCATAGTTTTGCCACTTAATTGACTATTTTAGGGATTGAATCGCATTATGTAAATGTGTGCATAAACAAATTCAATCCAATCAAAAGTAGTTTGTAATACCTTTGTGGATATCAGATTAAAAGTAATTAAATATTGTGCAATTGTATCATTTTTCATAAAGTACAGTATAAACCAATTTTTAATAAGTCGAGAAATTATTCATTTTTTAACAAGTATTTAAATCAACTCATTCTCAAATCACGGGATTTATTTAGTAAAAAATCTGAAGAATTAATGCGAAAAATTATTCAATATAATTGAAAATCTCGAGTCATCGGTTCTTTCTTTGAAAAAGAGGAACTTAGAATTAGAGCCCAACATTTTTTTCAAATCAAACATAACTTTTTATCGATAGTCTTATCATGAAATTGATTAAAGTTTTGGAACGTGTTTAAAGATAGCAAAACATAATGAGATGTCACTAATAAGAATGAATAAAGGAGTATTTGCTGAGGTTTTCGTTATATCATAATTGAAAAATGGCTAAAAAAGGGAACTTGAAGTCAGGTTTTGAATTGGTTTGATATCGATCTGAAATGATTTGAAAGTGAAAGTCATTATAAGCCCTTTGATTATTTGAAGACTTGAAAACGCACTTTTGGAGTATAACGATAAGTAGTTAAAGAAAAATTGCAGATATGTTTTTAGTTATGGCAATATTTACAGTATAGCACGAGTCAAACATTTTATGGGTAAAAAGAGAGCTCAATATAAGCTATTCATTAAATGAAAAGATTGGGTAAAATATTGAAACATAAGAAGGCGTTCATTAACCCCAGATATTATGTTCTCAAATTGCAGAACTTTGTACGACATTATGGGTTAACCGTTAACTGAACACTTTTAAAGATGAGAACCACATAATATGTTATAGAAATGATGGTTTGCAGTTCAAAGTTAAGAATGGAGTTATTCAATGCACTAACTCTTACACTGATTAACAGTTTAGCACTATTTTACTATTGCACTCAATTCAATACTTGGAAAACGTTCAACAAAAATATCCGTCATTTTTGTGCAGTAATAATAGTTAAATAATAATAAATATTAACAAAAAAATTACATCACATTTTAGGCTTACATACCCTTTGTTTTCAATGGGCCCCGAATTGATTCTTTTACGACAAGAAATTTTACGATTGTTATGCGTTTGTCCATTGGAATGACCGTTCATTTTGATATCTAAGCAGTTATTTGTTGAACACCCTTTACTGTCACTTAAAGAATGATTTGATTGAAAAATGTCTTCGTTTTCACTTTTAACAAAGAAGGTATTGAAACAGAACTGGAAAACTTTTTCCTTTTTAATCTTATTTTTAATATAAAACTCTAATTTAATGTCTCCGCGAAAAGTGATTTCGTCGGGTATGTTATAGTTGAGGAACTGCGAGCCCTTCTTTACTTCAATTTCATAAGTTTTTAACTTTTGTTTAGGCAATTGAATAATTTCACAAATGAGTGTAAACGCGCCCCCATTGAAATAGGGAATTGTGTCCAAACGTATTGAATGCAACTTAAGTGTCAAGTGTTGATATTCAAGATTCTTTTTGACTAGTTCTTCATAGTAGTAAACGTATCGTTTTTGGCTTGGAATTGTCACTCCCTTCTTGTCATGAGTCCTGTGCCGACTATAATATTCAAGAGCTTTGTCAGCGGTTGTGATCTTTACAGAAGAACCCGATTCGTCCACAATCTCACACTCGCCCGCATGTATCAGATAAGCACAGATCATAACACCTGTTCTTCCTTTACCTGCTTTACAATGAATAGCGGCCACGTTTTTCTTGTCCTGTGCGAGCCATGTGTGCACACTTTCACAGAATGGCTTCAATAGTTCAAAAGGTGGAGGATTATGGTCTTGAAAGGAATAACTCGACTCTACTCGTCCCTGAAATTTGGCTGTGTCGTACCGTCTCTTACTTTCGGCGCACAAATTATAAATTTTGTACTGATTTTTGTGTTTAGTTTCAAAAAACTTGACCACATCATCGATATGATTCCTGTAAAAGCGCTCCAACTTTTCTGCAGGAAAACCCATTGCTATTATGTTTCGTGAGATATCTAAACAATTGTTTAAATCAATCATTAATTTGCAAATTAGGTCTTTGCATAATAACAGTTGAAATATGATTCAAATGATCGTAAAAAATGATTGCAATCGCAAAGAAAGGTGTTGTGAATGGTTTACTCACACGAAAGGTCGAGATCAAAGCCATCTTCTTTGTAACGTATTTTGTTTTTGCTAACCATTCCTTTGATAGCTGAGGCCATTATTATAAGTATTGAATTTATCATAAATGTATAGCAATTTATGCCTGAAAAGGAAATTAAAACATAAATTTGAGTGCAAAATGAAGTGATTTTCAGGAATTGGTGAACAGGAAAGGCATCGGCATTACGACAATGGGATTAAACATTAATTCTAAGCTAACGGATGGAAGTCTGATATAATGATATGTACATTATATACACATTATTCATATATAATATACGGTCACAAGATTTTTAATTTAATATAAGTTACGACTATTGCTATTAATGCTTACATTAATAAAAAGGGGACGCCTTTTATCAAAACTATTCACTCACAAAATATTAAGCATTTCTCACTTCTCTATTAATATTAATTACAATTAATTTCTCCAAAACTATCACTTTTTATAATAAAATCAAATCCATTCACAATAAAATCATTTAAACGTAATTATAATAAACTGTTTTAACATAATTATGATTTTTATCTAAAATAAAGTTCAAAATTAGAAACAATGTCTCGAAACACTAATTTTCTCTTCTTTTGTTGAGTTAATTATATCACAAATATATAAAATGACTTTATTTGCTGACCGATTACGATATCAATAGCTTTCAAGTGAGACAATCACTGAAACCCTTATTTTCAGATAATATTCTGTTTCTGTCTCTTAAACAATAAGTATTAATGGATTTAATAATAGATGAATTGATGAGCAATCGATTCAATTAACAAAACATAAAACTTTTAAATTATTTTTCATTTAAATAATAATAATTTGAAGAAATGTTTCGTCTAATTAGTGAAGAAATATTATTTCCAGTCTTTCTCTTTGAATAATTGATTAAACGATAAAATATTTTGTAGAAAAATATGAATTTTATATCAATATTAATATTGATATAAATATATTATTAGTAAAAGTTATGGATATTTGATGTACAAAACAATGAGACCACCACTCGATTCGACTAATAATTAGTTTAAATATGAATAGAAAGCCATTGGATGTGAAACAGCACTAAATATTATATTATTAAACATTTCATTTACATTCTTATGATTTCATATTTAATTCAAATTTATAATTAAAATAAATATTCAAGTGATAGAAATATTATTAAAATAGATATTGAAATAATTAATACAAATATTTGTGAATTGAATCAAATCAGCTGTAATTGTAATGACACTCATCTGAGAGCACATTGTCTTCACTTAATGACCATTTTTACTATGATTTGAATGAATTGAGACAATTATGCAATTAGTGGTGAGTTCTGAAATTGATTTGAATCTAAATTATCAATTACAACAAACTATTAGTGATGAGAACGTGTGACACCTTTTCATATGAAAGTAATGGTGGATTTTAAACATAACAGCTATACTATGGCTTTACTTAACAGTAAATTCTTCTTTTTGGTAATGCAGTCAAAACTCAAACCAAAAGACTAGAGACATAGAGACGAGAGAAAGACTTCACTTTCAAATAGTGTATAAGGAAAGCGAGTTTTACTTATATTTTTGCGAACCAAAAGACGGCGTATTTCTCAGCAATATATAAACGCATAGCAACAGCAAAAAGTTTTTGTAACTTTAGTTTATTTTCAGAGGCGTAGCTCTCATCAGTTCTTTCAGTTACTAGTAATTGATTGATTGAATTAAA
>JAQFZT010001789.1:0-13671 GCA_034696325.1 Camisiidae sp. | reverse complement strand
GTTTTGCAGTGTTTTTCTATTGATTATTCCGTCTCATCAAACAATAACTAGTGTTTGTGCTTAAACTTTAGACTTATTTAGACTTATTTGGACTTATTTGAACTTTAGACTTAAACTTCAATTTGTTTTAACAAAACTTTAACCGATAGAAAAATTCATTCAAAATCTAGAGATTGTTAAAGTGATTATAAACACTTTATACAATTAATTACTTCTTTTCTATGTATGTATTAATGAGATGACAATTGAAAAATAATTAACGGATAATTTGATATATTGAGTATATATTGTTAATAATTTGAGGAAAGTTTTAGAATGTAATGTAAGTGTTTGTGCAAAAATATTTGATTGTATTTAGTGGAGCGAAAGCAGATGTTTAGCTTAATGTTTGGTTTAGAATCAAATAAAGACCACAATCCTGTGCACTTGTTTACTTTTGAGCAAATATTTCAAACCAAATTAAAAATCATTTTAAAGTTTCGAATACTTTTTGGATATTTTTATTTATAAAACAATACTTTATTTGAAAGTTTTTATACAAAAGAAAAAAATTAAAAAGAACTTTTTGAAACAATATTTTTAGCAGTTTTTAAATCATTGAAAAGTAATAAAAGTTCTCGTTTAACGTCGCAGTCATTCCATTGTGTTGTTGTGGTGTCTGTCGTCATAAATAATTCTTTTTCCATTTTTTCCACTTTTGACTCAATTGTCGATAAATTTTCAAAAATTTGTTTTTGTTTTTCAATAATTTCTTGTTTATTTTGATTTTTATTAATTTTTTGATTTAAAGATTTTAAAACTTGTTTTGAATCAAAAGTAGCGCTTATTAATGAATGGGTGGCGGTTAACATGTCTTTATCTGTGGTCTCTTGTGTTGTTACGAATGGAAAATTAGTTAATTTTGAATATTTGATGGAATGATTTATAAGAAAAGAATTTTGTCGTGATTTTCGAACATTCTTAGGAAAACGACAGGAGAGACAAAAATATCCATTATTTGGGACATCATTTTCTCCAGTGAAATTCATACAAATGGCGTGTTGCCAACAAAGACATAACTAAAAAAGAGCAAACACACAGATTAGTAAACATGTGATTCCCAATTGTCCACACAATCACCCCATGCAATGACCCCATGCATATACAATACCTCGCACTGAACCATTAAACCGGATTCTTCTTTGGCATCACAAATACAATGAACTAATTCATCGATTTCATCGTTTTCATGAATTTCTGCTACAGTTCTTGCGTCCCAAAATGGAAGTGTTGTGTTTGGGGTTATTATAGTTGGAGTCATAACTGTTGGTTCCAAATGTTGTTCATTTGTTGTTACAGTACTATTGGGTTGTGTGGGTGTTGTCGTTACAATACTTTGACTATTCACTTGTTGTCGATTTGATTTTCTCACAGCAATTGCTGGTAAAGGCTTTCGAACATATTTTCTTTTCAAGCGATTATTATTTGATATTTCAATCGATGTCTGTGTAATCGAGGGCTCAATCGATGGTTCAATCATTGGTTCATTAATCGATTCATTTATAGATAAATTGAAATTTGTTTTGTGATAATGTTTCAAATGTTGCGCTAAAAGACTCTGTTTTCTAAATCCTTTCTGACAATCTTCAAAATTACATTTAAACTCGTTGTGATCATCACTAACACGAAACTCTTTTTTTGCTTCAATAGTAGAATTGGGGGCACTTATTATTGGTACACGTATTCCCGCGTAATTTATGGGCATTTTCTCAATTGCACTCATTTTACACTTTTTTCTATATCCGTCATAAAAAAGTACTAAAACTGCTTTTTGTTCATCATATTTGGCTACAATTGTTGCGGGATATAATTTAGTATCAGTCCAACGGGCCAACACTTCTTCTCCCATTTGAAATGACATTTGACTCGAATGAGATGAGGACTCTTTTTCTCTTTTTTCACGAATAAATTCTGAATTCTTATCAAACCATTGATCAAAACGAGAGCTAAACAAAGAAACATGTGATAGTGTGGTCAACACAAACCCCAATCATACAAACCTCCATCTTTCAAAATGAACCAATACTTTGTCATTATCGATTTCAACAATTTTAGCCGAATACCACATTCCCAACTCATCTCTTGCCTCTACTTTCTCTCCAATTGTCCAAAACTTATCATTAATAACAGGACTATTGTTCTGCTCTTCATCTGTTGTTTCAACTGTTTTCTGTTTTTTATTTTGCTTCTGTTTTTGCTCTGAAGGAAAACAATTTAAAACTAATTCATGAACAGATTTTTGCGCTGTTGGCCGTCGTGGACGTCCTCTACTTCTTGTTGTTGTTTCACTTGACAAACATTTCTCCTCACTTTTGTCATCCATTTTTATTTTGTTTACAATATAAATGACGTCAAGATATATATTGAGACGTAATTAATTGAGTTTACTATTTGTTTATAAATTTGATTAGAAATGGAGTCAAATATAAATATAAATGAATTGGTTTTTAGTGAAGAAATGAATAATTTAAATGTTTTAAAAGAAACACAACAACAACAACATCAACAATCATCACAATATTCCCATCGTTTCAAAGTTGTAAAACTATTTACGAGTGAACCATATATAAGAGGTCGTTGGCTTTGTAGAGATACTAAAGACACAAACGATAACAACATTCAATCAAATACTTGTCACGTTTCATCCAATGAAAAACAAAATATTCTCAATAATATTCAAACAAATAATCAAATAGTGATTAATGAATGTCAACAACAATCACAACAACCCATAACAACACCGACAACGACAATACCGACAACACAACAACAACAAGGAGATAGTGGTAGTGGTGTTGCAATTGATAATAAGATAGAACAAGCCATGGATTTAGTCAAAAGTCATTTAATGTTTGCCGTTCGAGAAGAAGTGGATGTTTTAAAAGAAAGAATCAAAGAATTGGAGTCAGAAATACAAATATTGAGAGCGCATGCGTCACAAGAAACTCTTCAATTAATTCGTGAAAATCAACAACAATTACAACAAAACACTAATAATAATGAATAACTAATTCTTTTATTAAATCAAATTAATTATCAATAAAATTGCTTTATTTCATTTTCTTCTTGTTTTTCTTCCTTTTATGTTTTTTGTGATGTTTTTTATGTTTTTTTGATTTTAATATTTCTTCGGAATATAACTCTTCAAATCCATTGTGAGTCCATCTATGGGTTCAAATATTGTAATCAAAACAATCAATAAATTGCAAGTAAACAAACCTTTCATTTGATCGTTTTTCTTCTTCTTTCAATAATTTTTTCATCCAATAATTATCTGATTTTTTTGAATCATTTTTCTTACATTTTTTCTCTAGTTTTTCTTCGTTGAAATCAATTTCCTTACGTTTTTTATTGTCATTCATTTTCTGTTCATTTTCCCATTTACTCCACATTTCTTTCTCTTCTTTTATCTAAAAAATGAATTAATAATAAAATATTGAAATATATGTATTAATATTTACTTTATTTTGATGTTCAAGTGATTGAATAGTATTTTTTAATAATATTTTTCCTGCTTTTGAAACCATTATTATTAGAGATTTACGACCAAAAAACGCACGCAATATAAATATCGATATTATAGTCTCATCGATACAATCGACTACATTAGGTATCTATAAATGGCGTCTACTCAACAAACTACAATGTCTTCTACAACAACTCAACCAATTGTTTCACAAGAAGTATCGGGTGACGACTCTTTATATCCAATTGCAGTGTTAATCGATGAGTTGCGTAATGATGATGTTCAGGTAATACACACAACAATATAATAAGATGACTAACACAATACACAATATACTGCTTTCACACAGTTAAGATTGAATTCAATACGAAAATTATCTACAATTGCATTGGCTTTGGGTGTGGACAGAACACGTACAGAATTAATTCCATTCTTGACTGATACAATCTATGATGAAGATGAAGTATTATTAGCATTGGCTGAGCAATTGGGTCAATTCACTCAATTAATTGGTGGACCAGAATATTGTTATGTATTATTACCACCACTGGAATCATTGGCTACAGTAGAAGAAACAGTTGTTCGTGACAGAGCTGTAGAATCATTGAGAGCTGTTTCACAACAACATTCATCGCAAGATTTGGAGCAATATTTTGTACCTTTGGTTAAGAGATTGGCATCAGGTATGCATAGGCACTAATGACATTATACATTATATTGATTTATATGATCTATGAATAGGTGATTGGTTTACATCACGTACGAGTGCATGTGGACTGTTTAGTGTTTGTTATCCTCGGGTTTCATTTCAAGTTAAACAAGATTTGCGAAAGTAAGCAAATATAGAATTATATAAATTACATTTACACTAACAGATGATTTACTTTGACTGTTGACAGCTCATTTCGTCAATTGTGTCAAGATGACACACCAATGGTAAGACGTGCTGCAGCTGCTAAATTGGGTGAATTAGCAAAAGCATTGGAACCTGAATTTGTTAAATCAGAAGTAATAAGTTTGTGGTCACAATTGGCATCAGATGAACAGGATAGTGTTCGTCTATTAGCAGTTGAAGCGTGTGTTGCTATTTCTGCTCTATTAACCAATGATGATATCGAACAACATGTAATGCCTGTCTTAAGGTCTGCTGCAGAAGACAAGTCATGGCGCGTTAGATATATGGTGGCAGATAAATTCACTGAATTACAGAAAGCTGTTGGGCCAGAGATTACACGTCAAGACTTGGTCCCTGCTTTTCAAAATCTATTAAAGGATTGCGAAGCAGAAGTTAGAGCTGCGGCTGCGCAGAAAGTACGAGATTTCTGTCAAAACTTATCACCACATGATACGCAAGAACAATTGATTATGACTAATGTTTTACCATGTATGTCATCTATACTATCACTACTATCTATACTATCACTCTATAACAATATTGTTTTTTAGGTGTAAAAGATTTGGTTTCAGATCCTAATCAACATGTCAAATCTGCTTTGGCTTCGGTTATAATGGGTTTATCACCCATTTTGGGAAAACATAATACAATTGAACATTTATTACCTCTGTTTTTATCTCAATTAAAAGATGAATGCCCTGAAGTCAGATTAAATATTATATCAAATTTGGATTGTGTTAATGAAGTGATTGGAATACAACAGTTATCACAATCGTTATTACCAGCAATTGTTGAATTGGCTGAAGACACTAAATGGAGAGTAAGGTTGGCTATTATTCAATACATGCCATTATTAGCCGGGCAATTAGGAGTTGACTTTTTCGATGAGAAACTCAATGCATTGTGTATGACTTGGCTCGTCGATCAGGGTTAGTGTCAAATCAGTATCTCTTATATTCACTCTAATATTACTATTTTATTGTTTATGTAGTGTTTGCCATAAGAGAAGCCGCGACACAGAATCTTAACAAATTGGTTGAAAAATTTGGTAGTGATTGGGCTACAAATACTGTTATACCAAAAGTGTTACAAATGTCACGTGATCAAAATTATTTACATCGAATGACTTGTCTATTCTCTATTCAAGTATTATCACATGCATGTGGTTCTGACCATACCATACGTCTAATGTTACCAACAGTTATACAATTGGCTTCAGATTCTGTACCAAATGTACGATTTAATGTCGCAAAAACTCTTCAAAAAATTGGTCCAATTCTTGATCAGAATTCACTTCAAACACAAGTCAAACCGTGTTTAGACAAATTGCAAAATGACACAGATGTTGACGTTCGCTATTTTGCAAAAGAAGGTGAAAAACTTGTTTCAAAACTTTCAAAACTTTTTAATCAATAATTATATCGTTTTTTCTCCCCATTAATAGCGGTCTCATCTCTGGCTTTATCAGGATTTCTTTAAAAAATATTTCTTTAAAAGATAACTCTTTTTCTCTCTTTTTATTATTATTATTATTTAGAATTAATTATTTATAAAAACAATTGAATTGTAATTTTGGTTCAAATTAATAAACCATTCAATAGATGTCACTCTCTTTGTGTTTATTTATTTTGACTCCATTTGCAGTCAATGATCACATGACAACACATTCTCAATATCTTCAATCGAAAGCCAAATCACATGATCTGTTAGAGAATAAGAACTCGTGACCAATTGTTTGGCGAAAATTCAAAAATTTAATTAATGGACCGAATGGTCGATCACAACAGGTTTGTTATTGTATTTATTATAGTGAAAAACCCATTCATTTTGTTCTCCACTCTTTGGAAAAGCTCTACAAATGAAGACACGAATGAAGAACAGATTACAGCACAAGAGGACGAAGGTTTGTATTAATAATAGTTAGTTATTAACTAAATTAACTCTATATTAACTAAATTATGAACAATTAAAAGATGCGACAATTGATTCTGAAAATGAAGAGAATTCTGAACATGAAATGACGTCACAGAACACGTCCATTCATTCAACACAAAGTATTGATTGATTGATAGTTTATTTTGAAGAAAATTAATTATTATTTTTTTTGTGAACAAGTTTTTGATCCGAATACGCAATCACTTCAATATCAATTTAAGACCGAAAATGGACAGACAGGTAAGGGAATAGAAATGCAAATTTGGATGTTATTAATAGAATTATTTATTAAAAGGAGCGGTAACTTATAGAGTGGTAACAGTAGCAGATGACACAACACATCAAACACATACCGGTCTGTTCTGTCAAATCTAAATCATAAATATAACATGAGTTTCTTTTTTTCATTAGTTGTTCCGACAATTGTTAGTCCACAACATAGTTCTGTTGCTCTATTAACTGGTAATTTATAATAAATATAAAATGTATATAAACTTAATATAATTGTTGTTAAAGCCCATGCAGGTAATCCTTTCGGTGCAGCCACACAACAATTAACAACAGCAACAAGTGGTTCAAGTGATGGACCATTTTATGTAATGATGGCTCCAACACAACAACAACAACATTCAGAATTAATAACAACACATACAATGCGTAGAACTAGTAATAATTCATTATTAAATATGGTTTATTGTGTTTATATATATATATATTTGTTTATATAGAAAGCAGTGGAGACGGAACTCGTGGAGCAAGAGATGAGAAAAGAAGAGCCACACATAATGAAGTTGAAAGAAGAAGAAGAGATAAAATTAATAATTGGATAATAAAGTTATCAAAAGTTGTTCCCGATTGCTCACAAGATCATACAAAACAAGGACAATCAAAGGGTGGAATATTAGCCAAAGCAACTGAATATATACAAGAATTGTGTGCAGAAAATGCGAGAATGAATGAAGTCTTGAAGGAAAACGAAATTCTTAAGTCAGTTATTCTTTATTCCATTTATTATTATATCTTTTTTACTGTATATTTCTTTATATATAGTAATGAATTGGATGCAATTCGGCAACAATTTGTGGATTCAAAGACTGAAAACCGAAAACTAAAAGCTTTATTACAAAAGTATAACATTCCTTTCAATAATAATGATGAAAACAACGAATAATTTACCCAAAAATAATAATAAAGTTGTATAAAATATATAAATAAATAAATAAATTGTATCAGTTTTTAATAAATAATTAAATAGAATTTCAATATTAATAATAATTTATTCTTTTAATTGATGAAAAATGAACTTTTTTTTGTATAAAAACACAAAATAATGACTTGAAATTTGACAGTAAAAAAAATAGCATTAAAAAAAGCTGCATTTGTGTGAAAGCATTCTTTGGTTAAAATATATATATATTTTTTGAAAATGAAATTAAACGGCACTATCTCTGGCCCTCAATTGATCCAAATTATGGTCACCTTTTGGTCTATAAAAAGAAAAGAATTTATAATATATTAAAATATTGGGTTAATTTGAAATAAAGAAAAGTTATTAAAAGAAAAGCCCTCTGAATGTCATACCCAATCATTGGAGAGAATTCATCATTGTGTTTGTGCATTTGTTCCATATTTTGGAAAACACTTTTAGTGGAAAATAGTTTTAGTTTTAGAAAAAAGTATTAAAAGTATTGTTAAAAGAGAAAAAGAAGAGAAAGCAAAACAATTTTGAGCAATAGTTTGTGCACTCACTCAAAGGCTGGATTATCGATTTCCACTACATTTTTGGTATTCAAATGATCGCTGAATTTGCAAATAATAGACAAAAGCAATAGAAAATAGACACATATATTTATAATAAATCAAAAATTACCTGATTTTATGTTGAATTGTTTCATCATTTTTGATTTGCTGTGTATTTTCTGAACAAATGTGAGTCTTTAGGAAATAAAGTGCACCAACTCTATAGCGTCTAATTATATATAATATATTGTATTAGTATTAGTGGTAATGTTATTGTGAATATTGAGTATTTACATGAAAAAAGTGATGTCCATTAAAATAAGTAACACTACAATAATTATAATAATAATTCCAATAATAAGTCCTAAAGATACTGAAGAAGTTTTAAGTGATGAATTATAATCAGATGAGTCTCCGTCTAAATTATCAGAATCTATCAAATATTCAAAATATAATGTTAATTAAAAATATTCAATAATTTATTATATTTTCTTATTTACAATTAGAAGAAGAAGAAGAAGAAAAGAATGAAAAGAAGAAGTGTTGGACTTATTTTTGTCACTAATTATTGATGTCATATTTTCAGAATCTTTTTTAGGTTTTTTTCAAAGAAGAAAAAGTTTAAAGAATAAGTTAATAATAATAATAGTTTTTCAATAAGTGTTACCATAAGAAGAAGCAGTTCTAAACACAATGGATTCGGTTTCCGAAAATCCTAAAGCATTTTTAGCCCGTAATTCAAGTCTATAATAAGTATTTGGTTTCAAATCTCTTAAAGTGTATTGAGTCCTATATTATAAAAGAAGAAGTTTTACACCAAAATCATCATTATTATGAACATTAATAATACATTGACTCGTCTTTAATGGAAACCGATTCCAATTTTGGTTCAAAGCTTTCAGATTCAAATCCAGATTCAGTTCTACGAACCTTTTAAACAAAAAAAGAATTAATAATTGTAATAAATCTGATAAATGATAATAATTACGGGATAATATTTGATTTCAAAATAATTGATTTCTCTTCCATTATCTGGAGGTAAATTCCAGTTTGCAATGAATTTGTCTGAAAAAATATAAAATACAGTATAAAAAATGATGATTTATGAGAATTATGATGATAATTACCTTTATATGGAGAAATAATGTCCAATTTATTGACGGTGTCATAAGGTAAGTTATGAAATTTGGGAGGATCGGGATGCGATTCACCTGAAATATATAAATACAATTATAATTTCAAAACAATAAATAATATAATACGCACGTTCTGTCATTAAGATTTTGTCTGTACTGTAATCACCTGAGAATAGAAAATAAATTCAAACAAAAAGTTATTAAATCATTGTAAACTTAAATACCAATTCCGACATCATTTTCTGCGGCAAATCTGAATCTATATCTAGTTCTGGGCCTCAAATCATCCAAATAGTAAGTATTTGCCCCACTAATACCTTAATATAACATAATTAATTAGTTTTATAGTAATTATTCATCATTTGTTTTACCATTTATACGACTATAAGGATATGATTTAGTTTTTAATGGTTCCAATGGTCTATCTTCTTCTCTATATTGAACGTGAATTGCCTTTATTGGTAACTTTTGTAAAGAAAACATTCAAATCATTATAATGTTAAATCAAATCAATTATTTATATGATTTACTCCTCCGTCAAATGAAGGTTCAAATAGTTTAAAAGTGATTGTTGTCGGAGTTATCTGTAGAGAGACAAAAGTTATAAGTAATAATTGATTTATTGATTCATTTTGAATGTGTTCTCACTTTTTCGTGTTTGACTTCTATTATTGCGGCTAAAAATGAATAAAAAGAAAAATTATAATAAGAGTACAAACAGTATAAGAATATTTGCCTGGTTTGTATGCCTGATCCAACACAATTGAAAGCTCATTTCGACCCAAACTATTACTCCCTTCACATCTATATGAACCATAAATATCTTTTCCAGAAGAAGCCAATGGATTAATAAATAATGTACTTAAACCAGCGCTAAAACAAAACAATATAATATAATATAGATATTTAGGATGAGAACCTTTAGTACCTATTATCCTGAATCTTATAAACATCATTCCATCCGTTATATATATCATGTCCACGAAAATACCATTTAATTGTAGCGTTTGGTATCGCGTCAGCAATACATGTAACTTTTAATGAATATAAGTTTTACTACAACTACTACTATAGTTATTATTTATGTTTACTATTGATTGGATGCAAATCCCATGTTTTTACAGAAGTCAATGGAGTTCTCCTCAAATCGGGTGGAAATCTCACTTCCAAACTGTCCAAAAACAATATTATTGTTATTCATCATAAATACAAATATATAATCACATAAACGAATCAACACTTACTGTCCAACTCTTTCAACAATTCCACCTCTATTTTCAGCTCTAAAAAATAATAAAAAATTGAGATCAAAATTATTTAGGAAATGATTTGTCTGACCGGCAAAAATACAATCCATCATCATTTCGTTGCTATAAAAAAATTAATTCAAAATATTAGAAAACAAATTATTAAACAAAATAAAACAAATCATTACAGTATTAGTTATCCATAGCTTTAGAACTGTTTCTTCATTGTCAACCGTTTCTTCTAATGTAACCCGTGGATCACCTTTTAATAATAATAATAATAATTTTAATAATAAAATATTGTTTTAAGTCACCATTATTTCTAACAAAACAAATACCATTGAAAAATTCACGAGAATTTCCATCTTTTCTTATAGTCATTTTAGGTTTCGGGTCACCGGTTGTCTATTGAGACCAAAAAATTAGAAATCAAACGATAAATTGTTATTATTTACCCGGCATTCGATCATCGATTGTTTCAATTCATCGAAACTTTGGTTTTGAAAAGATGTGATTTTAGGTCTTCTCAAGACAAGAAATTGAGTTTGTTTTTCATCTCTTCCCGCAAAATCTACACAAAAATACATGATATATTAGAAAATGGAGACAGAAAAGGCTATTTTTTATATTACTTTCTGCAATACAAGTAAACGATCCGTTGTCTTCATATTTACGTACTCTTTGTATAATAAGAGCCCCACTATTTCTATATATAAAAAAATAAGATAAATGTTGTGTTTTAGAACTAAACTGTAATTGTGTACCGGTCAACAGTATATCCACCCACTGAACTCAGATTCCCTTTTAAATAGACAAATATAATAATTAATACAATACAATGGAGAACATAAAATGGAGAATACTTCGATTGGGATCGAGCCATGTGTACACCGGTTCTGGAGTTCCACTCGCTCTGCATTGAAGTGTTCTGCATAAGGAAAAGTTTAAAAGTGTACATTGGGTTATATGAACTACTGGTGACTAGTGGTCACTTACGCCTGTTCATCTTCTGTACCTTCAAAATGCGCAGGAAAAGTAGACGATACTTCCGGTCCAACTAATAAAAAATCAAAAACAATGTAACATAATTTTGTATATATTTATCAATCAATTTTACCGTAAATCTGAACTGTAATATATTTCTATAGAAAAAGAGATAAAATAGTGTAAAAAATGGTGCAACAAAAAAATCATTAGTTATATAGATTTACGTCATGTAATCGTCCAGTTTCTGAGACCAATGCTCTGACTCTGAAAACACCTTCAAATAGATAATGATATTAACATTGTTGACATGACAACAAACACCTGTCTTCTGATACCTCCGTCTCCTTCTTTCACGGCATCATTTATTCTGATTCCATTGGAGTCTATATTATAGCGCGTGTTTCCTTCCAATGCAGTCCATTGTTGATTAACTTCTTCTTTCATCCACGAAACTATAGAAAGCATACAATAATAATACAATTGATACAAATGTTGCAAATTTATATTACTATTAGGTTTCGGATGAGCAGAAGCCTTGCATCGAATCTTTTCTCCTGATCGACCTTTAATTAAAGCCTGAATTTCTGGGCAATCATCCCATGAGACATCCTCTATATATATAAGAAGAAGATAAGAATTGTGGTGAATATTTTGGTGGTATACTTACGAAAAAAGTTGATTTGAATGCTCGCCTCCAATGAGTCTGAATGTTGAAATGTTCCCAAACATTTATATAAACCCGTATCATCTGGAGTTGGTTTTAAAAAATGCAATAATAAATGCCCAAATTGTAGTTCTTCTACACGAATATCTAAATTTCTTTGTTTAGTGTAACTGTTGATTGAAAACAAATTGTTAATAATTATTATAAGCATTATTATTGTTGACTTACGTTGGAGTTATTTCTTCATTTCTGGGGTCAAACCATTTTAAATTAGTGAACAAATTGGGATCCTATAAGATATACAAACATAAAACAACATAAAACAACATAAAACAACATAAAACAACACAAAACAACACTTCCAAATGTGATGATACAATAAACAAAAGATAACACTTACACCTCCATCTCCTTTACATGTTAATACAAATTGTTGATTTGCCGCTTGATTTACGGTTTCACCCGAAGGACTAATACGTAGACTTTGTTTACTATTGTTTTGTTGTTGTGTTAATACTATTGTCACAAATACTATAATATTAGAAATATCTGATAACAAATATATGAAAGACAATGTGTTACCTGTCGTCCAAATTAATACAATAATTAATTGTGTTAATACAGACATAATTATTAAATAAGTAAATCAATGAATGAAATGAACATGATAAATCAATGAAAACAATAAAAAAAAATAAGTACAAAAATATTATTGACTTTTGTTGAGCCGATTGTGCGCATGTGCAATAACAGTTTTGACAGTTTTTTGTACCTTTTAAATGAGTAAAACTTTTTGTACACAAAATGGGTCAGAAAATGTTAACTTTTATGCAAATAATCCAAATTTAATCATTAGTCCTAAATGTTGTGTTTAATTTTAATGCTTCTGTTTAAGGGAAAGTTGATCAGAGATTACCTTAAGACTTTTTTCTACATCTTTATCCCTTAGTCTCTATATTTGAAACTAGAAAACCCAACTTTTTAGGGCCCATTTATCTTGAGTTTTAAAATAAACTGAATCTAATCGAGAGATATAACTTAATTCACCGAAAGGTGTCTTTCGTAGTGAATTTCCGGTTAACTAAACTCAATGCTATTCTTAGATATTAGTAATAAGTTATGCATTTTTTTACAAATGATGCAATATTTTTGCTGTTTATCTATGAATTACTTTTCGTTACTTTAAGTGATGACTCATAAGTCTGGAGTACATATAAAAATGTTTAAAAGCTTTATAATTATGACTAACAAAAGAGTTATTCAATAAATTATAATAAGATTTATGTTTAATATAAATCTAATATAATATAATATAATATCCGTCTTTAAATTTGTAAGCAAATAAAACGGATCTTATTATATAGATTACTTTGAGTTACTGTAAGTCATGACTCATAAGTCTGGAGTACATATAGAAATGTTAAAAGCTTTATAATTATGACTAACTAAAGAGTCATTCAATAAATTAACAAAATCTTTGACTCTCTTTTCATACAAACTATTAAACTTTACTCTACAGTAACTTATTTTTTGAATTCTATTGAAAGTTTTCAGAAATATAA
>JAQFZT010001788.1:0-13677 GCA_034696325.1 Camisiidae sp. | reverse complement strand
AATCAAATTTGAATCCTTATAAAACAGGTAAAGCAGAACACATAACCATTTCTGGTCACGACGGAGGAACCGGTGCTTCTTCATGGACTGGTATCAAAGGTGCAGGTCTTCCGTGGGAATTAGGAATTTCAGAAACACATCAAGTTCTAGTTGCAAATGATCTCAGGTCAAGAGTTGTTCTTCAATGTGATGGACAAATAAGAACAGCTTTCGATGTATTAGTGGCTGCATTGCTTGGCGCCGATGAATTTGGTTTCTCAACAGCACCTCTTATAGTGATTGGCTGTATAATGATGAGGAAGTGTCACCTCAACACATGTCCAGTCGGTGTCGCCACTCAAGACCCAGAACTGAGAAAGAAATTTGAAGGAAAACCTGAATATTTAGTCAATTATTTATTTCTTTTGGCTGAAGAAATTCGATCAGAAATGGCAAAGTTAGGGATCAGGAAATTCCAAAATCTGATCGGAAGAACAGAACTGTTGAGATTCAAACCAGACTCACTTAAAACAAAAGCAAATCTTCTCGATTACACAATGATTCTCTGCAATGCTCTATCATTAAGACCTGGAACTAATATAGTGGGCGGTTCTCTACCACAAGATTTTCAACTTGATATCAGGCTTGACAACAAAATAATATCGGCCGCGAAGAGCATTCTTGACGGAACTTCAGACAAACCGATTCAATTAGACCTACCGATTAAAAATCAAGACCGAGCTTTTGGCGCAACTATTAGTTATCACATTGCAGTCAAATATGGAGAAGAAGGACTTCAAAAAGATTTAATCAAAATTAAATTCACTGGTTCTGCCGGTCAGTCGTTTTGTGTGTTTTTGGCCAAAGGAATTGTCGTTGAACTTGAGGGCGATTCTAATGACTACGTCGGTAAAGGTCTATCTGGTGGTGAAGTGATTGTTTATCCGCCTAAAGATTCTCCGCCTGATTTCAAATCAGAGGAAAATATAATTGTAGGCAATGTTTGCTTATATGGAGCCACTTCTGGTAAAGCATTCATTCGCGGTGTCGCCGCTGAAAGGTTTTGTGTCAGAAATTCTGGTGCCACTGCTGTTGTTGAAGGTGTTGGTGATCATGGATGTGAATATATGACCGGTGGAATTGTTATCATTTTGGGTACGACTGGAAGGAATTTTGCGGCCGGAATGTCGGGTGGAATCGCTTATGTATATGATGTGTAAGATATCAATGTTTTACAATTTACAAATACTTTTCAATTTATTCCTAAAATATATTCATTTTCTATTTCAAAAGTGACGGAAGGTTTGCATCGAAATGCAATCACGGGATGATTGATTTGTTTCCATTAGAAGAAACTGAAGACATAAATCTAGTTAAACAACTTTTAACTGAATTTCATGCCAAAACTGGTTCAGAAGTGGCTTCAGAAGTCTTGTCAACTTTTTCGGAGTCTCGACTGAAGTTCATTAAAGTCTTTCCTAAAGAATATCAACGCGTTTTGAAACAAATGAAAGAAGAATTGAATGCTAAAGAACAGAAACCAATAGTAGTAAACCAAACAGATGTTGAAAAAATTAAAGATATTGAAGACTCGATTCCTGATCAGACAAAATTAGATAAAACTAAAGGTTTCATGAAATATAAACGCATAAAAGGCTATTATAGAGAGGCTGCGAAACGATCTAAGGATTGGAATGAAATTTTTGATCATCAATTCATAAGAAAGAATGTTCGAACACAAGCCTCAAGGTTGGGATGAAATATAGAATGAATTGATAACTAAAACTTTAAATCCATTCCCTGTATAGATGTATGGAATGCGGAGTTCCGTTCTGTCAGTCCTCACACGGGTGTCCATTGGGTAATATAATTCCGCGATGGAATGATCTCGTATATCAAGATGACTGGTATGAAGCTATTAAACAACTCTTACAAACCAATAACTTTCCTGAATTCACGGGTCGCGTCTGTCCTGCGCCGTGTGAGGGCGCGTGTGTTCTTGGCATTAATGAGCCGCCGGTCGCTATCAAAACAATTGAAGTTTCTATTATTGAAGTTGCCTTTGAAAAGGGTTGGATTAAGGCTTCACCTCCTTCTCACAGAACTGATAAAAGAATAGCTATAATCGGTTCGGGACCAGCAGGCCTGGCATGCGCTGACCAACTTAACAAAGCCGGCCATTCAGTCACTGTATTCGAAAGGAATGATCGAATCGGTGGACTTCTTCAATATGGTATTCCAACCATGAAATTATCAAAACAAATCGTCCAGAGAAGAATTGACTTAATGACTGCCGAAGGAATTGACTTCAAAACTAATTCAAATGTGGGGAAAGATATATCAGGCGAAGAATTGATGAGAAATTTCGATGCAATATGTCTGACAACAGGCGCCACGTGGCCCAGGGATCTCACCATTCCTGGCAGACATTTGAATGGCATCTACTTCGCCATGACTTTTCTTGAGTCATCTCAGAAACAGCTCTGGAAGACGTCCAATCATTTAATGTCTACTTTAAGTGCTAAAGATAAACGTGTAATTGTTGTCGGAGGCGGTGATACGGGATGTGATTGTATCGGAACTTCTTTGAGACAAGTAATCAATTCATTAATTGTTCAGTTTTTAAAAAATTCATATTTCATTCCATTTATATTAAGGGCGCAAAAAGTGTTGTTTCTTTTGAAATTTTACCACAACCTCCAGAAGGTCGTGATGAGACTAACCCTTGGCCTCAATGGCCTAAAATTTTTCGTGTCGATTACGGACACGAAGAAGTGAAGCTCAAATGGGGTGAAGACCCGAGGCTTTTCTCAATATCGAGTAAAAAATTTCTTGATGACGGAAATGGAAATGTGAAAGGAATTGTTGCGAATCAAGTCGAATGGAAACAAGACCAAAGCGGCCGATGGAATATGAGTGAAGTGCCCAATTCGGAGAAGATATTTGAGGTATTTGGAAGTGATGATGAATTTTAGAATAAGTTATAACATGAACTTACTCTTAAGGCTGATCTGGTTCTGCTGGCGATGGGATTTCTGGGACCAGAGAGTTATCTAATAGAACAGTTAAAGCTGACAAAAGACCAGAGGTCTAACATTCTCACAAAAGCTGGTACTTATAGGACTCCAATCGATCGCATTTATTCGGCGGGTGACTGTCGTCGCGGACAGTCTCTTGTGGTGCACGCTATCAACGAAGGCAGACAAGCGGCTCGTGAAATAGACACTGACCTCAACAGTGGCATATCAGCACTTCCAGGTCCGGGTGGAGTCATCCCATATCCACCTCCAAGTACTAAAACAGCCGCCGGTTAAGTCAGTGATCGGTAATCATTCCTTCACTTCAAATCGATAGTTATTGTGATGTCATAAATGAAATGTTAAATCATTTGATGTTATACTGAATGTACTGTACATCTGGTCCTAAGATTAAGTGTTCATTTGTTTGAAACTCTCAGCCTTTATTTGTTGCTGTTATTGATCTATAGACTATCAAAACCAATAACTCATTCTAATAATAATAAGTGCTTTTATTAGCGAAAGAAAATCAAGCTTTTTATCAGTTAGAGTTCACTTAACGAAGAGTTTCGGATAAACGCTATTTATATTAATAATGATTTAATTCTAATATTGGGTGATATTAATCATGATTTATTCAATATCTTTTCAAGTTTTTTTTATTTAAATGCTTCTATAGATTTAAACAAAAGTTCATTATAGATTCGATTATATACTTATTTTTATAACTAATGATAATTGTTTCCAATTTATTCCTCTTTTAAATGCATTTAACTATTAGGAAAGCCATAACTTTAATTCAATTATTATAATCGACTGAGTCTTCCAAATAAGTTAATATTAAATCAACAGAAAGTTGGAATCACTTCACAAATAAGATAATTAATTGTAAACTTAATTATTAAACGTTGAATTATATTGTATGCTATTTAACGAATGATTCTCTAGTTATTCAATAGTTTATTATCATTGTATAGACCATTGAGTCATAATTTAGACCAATTTAGTTGATTAAGTCAATAATAAGTGTCTCAATAAATTTTTTCTCGAGTGAACTTTTTCTCAATCAATTTTAAGTTAAATAAAAATTTAAAATTCTTCAATTAGAATGCCTTTTATTGTTTAAAGAATTAAAGAAAAAGTTTGTAAGTCTTCAAATGTATACTAAAAAATATATTAAAATTTAAAAAATGGTATCAAAAACTTTTTGAAGCTGTGATAACGTGCGCTAACGTTTAAAGTTAACAAAACTGATTCAATACTAATTAATTCCTTTATTGAAACACATCATTTGATTTATTAAGCTTTTAAATGATAAGAATGAAAACAACTATTGAAATAGAAATACAATATTTATTGTTCATATGTATAAAAAAATAGAAATTTAGTTTCAATTATAATAATTTTATACAATTAAGAAACTCTTGTGATAAATGAAGGCTTACTTATAGATAAGGAGTCCATCCGACATACATTACACCTAAATTCTGGACATCTATCGCTTCCTATAAAAAAAGTTATCAATTAATTCTAATTCATTGCATGAAAAATACATGAATAAAATAATAATTACTTTAATGATATGATCCACTTGTCCCTCAACTGACAAAGAGATACCTTTCGGTAAATTTCTGTCATTACGCGATGGAATGCCATTAAGACGCGCCTCAACATTGAATACTATTTTCTCTGCCTATAATTTGAAATTTAGATTAAATCGAAAAAATGTGTTAAAAACAAATGATTACTTGATCGAGAAGTGATTCGTTCCGATTAGAGACTGTGTCACTAACTCTTCGCAACCATTCATACAAATGATCGAAACGAAAAGGTGTAACGAAGTTCATGAGCGCCTCCTTATTATCTCGCGCCACACGTAGAGTGTGTTCGCACGCCTTTCTGAAAGTGCCCTCAAATTCTGTGACTCCCATTGCGTTAACCATATTATGAGTGAGCCTAAAGGGAACTCTTTCTGGATATTGAAATTCTTCCCCTTTATTGAAAAGACAATTCAAGTCTACGTGAACTGTTTCACCACTGCTTTCATCAATCATAATATTCTCTCCGTGTCTGTCACCCAATCCTAACAGATATCCAACAATACTAAAGACAGCACTCGATCTAATATATGCCAAACGCGCTGAAAACCATGACAAGGGATCGGTATAAGTGGTGGCAAACCATTGAGAAAAGACAGATGGACTGAATTTGGGCAAAATCTCATTTTGGAATTTACGAACTCTTTCAGCTTTAGAGACGTTAAAAGTGGGGTAACTCTGAACCACTCCATTCCTGATCTCGTCGTAATCGCAAATATTCCTGTATTGGCTTTCAATGATTCCCCGAAATGGTAATAAACCGGGAATCCATTCAATTAGACCGCACGAGTCACTCAAAGGCACCACTAAATAAGTTTTGACTCTCAACTGACGTATTCTGGTCTCGGGATCGCGTTTAAAACAACGATTCAAAAGATTACTGAACTCAATAAGACAATGATCTTTACGTAAATCATCTCCAGGTTTGCACAGAATTGTATACGATTTACCATCGCTTCCATTAATATTGATCTTTTTCGGTCTCTGAAGAGAACTCAATAACTCTATGCAATCATCAAAACCTCGAATGTATACATCTTTATACGGGAACGGATTGTGATTAGTCTTAAAAGATGAGTTGGGAAGCGATACGTTTATCAGTGAATGAAATGGTAATAATATTAGAGAAAAGTCATTATTATGTGAAAATAGTTTATTCAATTCCGGACAATCCTTTCTGAAAGACATTTGTTTCACTTTATGAGTTCTATTCTTCGAGTTACCAATGATTGGATCTGGAATTCTCTGACACATTTCATTCATAAGTTTCGCAAATTTGGTAATGTCTGGAATGAACTTATTTAAGACTCCGTTTTTATCTTCACGAATCGCTTTACTCAGTATTTCTGAACAACAAAGCGATCGATTTTTATTTTGAGAATTTATAGATCTGATTAAGAGCCACATTGACTGCTGGGGATAATCAATAATCAGTTTGGATAAAATGGATTTCAATGTTCTGGAAATCAAAATGTTTGGATGAAGAATACGAGCTGTTAATTGAGCAAAAGATATGAAGAATAAAAAAGACGGCATTTTAGTTATTAAGCCATTTATAGCATTAGTTATTCGATCCAAAGTTTTCAATTTCATATCATTCGAGTCTATATAATGAATAAATGAAAAATATTGAAAATAAAAGGTTTTGACTGAAAAATGCTTACTCTTTGTTTTGACTTCATTTCCCAAATCAAACCAAATATTGAGCAAAAGAGGCAATGAATTGTGTGCGTGTTTTACACCGTATTTCAACGATTCAGCCAATGATTTAACAACACGTCCTTTCAAATCAAGGATTTCATCTGGTTTTCCGAGAGAATATGATTTACTTTTTCTTTGAGATTCTTCATAATTCACAAATATTTTATTGCAATACATTCCAAGGCTATAATGACTTTCTTCCCAATTTGGATGAGCTATTGTTACACTTTTATACATAAGCGCTAAAGTGTTCAGATCTAAAGCTCCGAACGAATCACAATATTTAGTGTACAATAACTGCAATTTAGCGAATGCCTCATGACTTTCAGGAACTTGTGATCGAAAACTTCGATTACTCGATGAAGCGGTTGATCTCATTGATGCTGAAGACATGGATGACGACTGATTTGTTGCTTGAAAATCAATTGATAATGAGTTGGCTATTTTGACCAATTCTTCGTTAGAAAACTTATCATTTAAACCATTGACGGCTTGAAGAAAACAATATTTACGGGACTCTTTAAAATTATTGTCGATTTCATCTTTCAAGTACTTAATCGCACCTTAAAATATATAATTACTGATTAAAAGCAACTCAAAGAGAAGATTGAATACCTTTCTTATCATTTCTGGCCCAATGAACTTTTGCTGCCTCGAGAATCGCTTCTGAATTTTCCATATCAGTCAATGTATTCACAGATAATGGCATATCTCTTTCGCCAACATCTATTGTCAATGAATGTCGCGCTTTATTCATTTCAAGCAAACAATTATAGGATCGCTGAATATTTCCTGATTTACGCGATGTTTTTGTGCTCATAAGCCATGACTTAAACAACTCTTTCTTAATGAATGGCGAAAGAAAATCACATTCTCTGTTAATTATTGAAAACAGAGCTCTTTGAGCATTAAGTATAGGCTCTTGACATTTGATTGTCTTTTTGACCATATGATTGCGTTCGTCCCAAACTTTTACAACTTTCAAGAATTTACTCTTAAATTTCTCGATTTCAAAGCAGTCGTCATTCAATTGAGTCATTAACTTATTATAAGCCGATTGAATATCATTCAAAATATGCAAATTAACAATATATTGATGTCCTCTCACATAACCACTTATTTCCATCGCAGCCGCAGAAAGCGGTCCAACCAATCGCTGCCTTAAAAATGTAAACTTCTCTTCACATTCACTTTCATTTCGTTTTTTAATGATAGAGAAGAATAAGTTTCCAGTCCCTGAACCAAACGTTGCGAAAGAATTATTTTCATGTTCTTGTAATAGTGTTTCCAATTGATCCCAAGAGCCTAACTTCCAAACGGCTTCCATAACATACGGCGCAAGTTTTCTTCTCCATTCCGGTTGTCTTATCATAAGTCCAGTGCCATAAGTGTTGATTATCTCCGACTGATCGAAGCTATCCATCGATAACTGCATATATTTTTCTTGATATTCAAAATCATTGGGGAAGTCCTGAACAGCTTTTGCGCAACAAATCAAAGCTTCTTGTATTTGACCGACAGCTTCATGTGTTAGAATAGTCTCATTCATTGATGGAGTGTTAGTGCGCTTTGAATTACATCCTTCAACAGAATCGGGTTCATCCAGTTTTATGAATATTCTTTGAAAGAATGAAACCTCATTTTGAAACGATTGTATTTCTTTCTCTTTTACATAATCTTCGAGATAACGCAATGAACGCGAGAATGCATTGCAATTGAAGGCCAGAGTCGCCAATTCTTTAATCGTAATATTTTCAAGAAAAAACTTCACTCCTTTGAACTCTCTGTCTCTCATTTGAGCTGACCGTAAATGTCTGGGAGTTTTAGTTACTCTTCTATGTAATGATATTCTATTCTTATACCAGACTTTCAAATAATCGTATAAATGGAAGACTGTTTGAGAACTCAAATGTCCGATTTCACCATCAGTTCCATCAGTCGATAGCTTAGAAAAAATAGCTTTTACTTCATTAACAATAAACATTCTCTGTTGTTGAGTCGCGTTTTTCAACGCTGTTATCACAACATATGGCAAAAGGAATTGAGCGAGACTTTGGTTTCGAAGTAATGCCAGAAAACTTGCATTCAAAATATCGATTGGAATCATTTGTTTGGTTAATGTTTCTTCTAATAGAATATCGAATTCACTCGAAAGTTGCGAAGGATTGCATTGCGATAAGACTTCATTTCTATCATTATATGTTTTATCATAATTCTCTTCACGAAAAATATATGAATAGAATAAAGTCGATAACCATTTATTAAGCCATTCGTTATAAGACATGTCAGGACTCGAACCAAAGATTGTTTCTGTAGACTCTTGTGATGACTTGAATGGAAGTGTTTTGTTATATCTAGTCTTCTGCAAAACAGCGCAATAGTCTCTCAATTCTTCAGGTAAATCTCTGTTTATATCAATATAGTTCTCAATACGAGGATTAGTGCAGTATTTGATTATTTCTTGCAATGCATACGAAGCACAGTATTGGTCGTCAGTCTTTGCAGCCGTTGTTATCGCTCTCATCAATAGAGTTATTATAAATATTTTGAAGTTCTTGTCGTTTGAGTTCAAGAAATTATCACTTTTTTCTTCTTTAGAAATCACGGGTTTATCCAAATCTATTCTCAACGGATCGATAGCTCCCAAAACACCTAAACATTCAGCGACTAATAATAAGACTTTATTCTCAGTTGATTTTAAGCATAACATGAGATTAGAAACAATTTTATTTACAAAATAATCACAATTTTCTTCTTTAATATCATTGCATTTCTTATAGAGTAATAACTGATGTTTTTTCAACAGTTTGTGGAGTTCGCGAAGTGAAAACTCTTGAACTTTACTATTTTCATGATTAATGTTATTGACCACAAGAATAATAGTCTTACAAACTTCTTCTTCATTATTAGAACAAGTGATATAAGGCTTTAAAACTTTGTTCACTTCATAAAGTTCTTCCATTTCGGGAATGAAATAGAGATGTTTGAAAGCGGACTGAAATTGAGGACTAGATTGACGTTCAATTACAAGTTCTTTGAAAAGGCTTGAAGTTTCGTTTGGAAATGATTGGGAATGCATTAGAGGTAGTATTAAAGCAGAAATTGTCAACAATTGACTGCTCAGATACGAGTCGTCCATCATTTTAATGAATTGCATCAACGCTTCGGTACTTAACTTCATAAAGTTTGCGTTTGAATAAAATCTTTCACTAATTATCAACTTTATTGTTGAAAATATTTTCACGCGAAACGTATTAATGCATTCCTTTCCCATTAATTTGATTAACAAAACGAAACTTTCGACTGCAGTTATCTTTTCACGATTAGTGATCGCAAAGTTCATCATTAAAGCATCCAATTTATGAATAAATGGGAGAAAATATTCCTTTAAATAACTTCTAAGCATGACTTCATTGTTATAAAAATAGCGTAAATTAAGTTCATTTTTTTCGTGTTGTCTCTGATAGTAATACATGAAAGCGAGCG
The DNA here is from genome assembly GCA_034696325.1 of Camisiidae sp. NCBI lineage: Eukaryota > Metazoa > Arthropoda > Arachnida > Sarcoptiformes > Camisiidae > Camisiidae sp. The sequence goes on along the minus strand of JAQFZT010001788.1, from coordinate 3,896 downwards.
CTTCAAGAGTTGAATTATAATTTTGAGAAAATAGCATAAGAAAAGAGTTGACTAAATCATAAGATATGGCTCTTATTCTATACCTTATGTCAAGACCACTATAACGAGAGAGAAAATCAATCACTTTCTCAATGTTCTGAACATTTCTTTCAAAGTTATTTCCATAAAATAATTGACGTATAATTTCAGTGAAATATATTTTTATGACATATTCAACTGATTTGTCATCAATTTTGGCGATTTCATCAATGACTGCAGTTGTCTTCTTATCACATCTGACAGCAAAATGTGGGACAATATGTCTCAACAACTCGTGAGGCAATGATGTGATGCCGAACAGAGACATACTTTCGTGCAATAAATTGATCTCAAAATTAGATCCAATATTAATATAACTCAAAATATGAGCACTTATTTCATACTGATATTCAATGAAGAGTTCGCCTAAAGATATATTCTTTTCAATACTTAGAGTTTTGATAGTTTTTCGAGAGAAGTGTTTGAGAAACGGATCGCTTCCTAACGAATAATCAAATAAAGAGATAATACTTTTGGAAAAAGCTTTTTCGTCCATCTTTTCAATCAAACAAATCATTGTCCAAATGTTGGCAACAGTTAAGACATGACTCATGAGTTGTTTCCACTCATCACTATTCATAACAACTCTTTTCTTTCTTTCGACAATCATTTGAGTGATTGGTCTTGAAATGAGTGCCACTTCTTTGAGGCCATGAATTGTGGACACAATTACTATCATTGAACTCAACAAAAGTGGAATACATTTATTGACAATAACATTGTTCTCATTTGTTTCGTGAAGAGTATCGAGAATTGATTTAAGCATTAATTGAATGCAATTAAACCATCGAAAGTCGTTTTCATAACTGTCTGATAAACACTTCCAATGAATCGAGACTTCAATTATTTCTTTATAAAATTTACTCAATTTTTCTTCAATTGATTTTAAGAATTGTTCTTCAATTGCAGTTTCGGTCAAAACAATGAAATACTGATAAAAATCTCTTAATTCGAAATAAATTGACTTTTCTTTCGACAGATTTTTTGTTATGAAATCAATGGAACGGATCTGTTGTTTGACTGAATGTGAAGTAATAGTTCTCTCGAGTATTGAATTCATAGTACTTTCAGGTGATTGTTCTGTAGTTTAGGAATAAATGTTATTAATATTCATATTTATCTTCAAAATAAAAACATTTCTCATTTAGTTTTCAAAATATATTTCAATAACAATTTCAAGTTTTTAATACCTGTCGACACATTTTCCGGGGTTTTATCACAATTTGACTCCATTTTTAGTTAATTTGGTTTATAAATTGATTTGATTTTTGTTTAAACAATGATTTATTTTGTTAAAAAATAGAAGGAATATTGCGCTAAATATATTTCAATGTTTTTTATGTTCAATTGAGACTCAAATTTTGTTGAAATATCTGTGTTGAAAACAGAGCTTTATTTGACTTAAATGTCTATAAGCTATGAATTGTATGTTTATTACACATAAAATGTATTAAATACATGATACATGACATAAATTTTATGTTATGTCAAAATAAACGTCAAACCACTTTTAAGTTTCTCATTCATTTCTATTAATTTCTATTAATTCAACAATTTTTAAATTAAATTTAATTCAATAAAACTATTTAAATATAAGTCAAGTTTATAAAAAATAACTTGTTTTGGATGAAATAATTGTGAAATAATGTATTTAAGGAGAGTTTGATGACATGACTCTCTCACGATTTAAAGCCTACACTCAATAAATGAATTTTTAAAACTAGAACTTAATAACTTTTATGGTTAGAAAAAGATATTTTATTTTGCATTTAATGTTGAAGCCATCAAATAAAGAATTAATTGAAAATAATTATAACAATAAAGATTTACTTTAAACATTACTTTAAAACTTTTACAATAACTTTTCCAATATTAGAGCCGTTGTGAAGATACTAGAATTGATATTAAAAAAAAGTTTGCATTAAAATCAAATCCAAAACAATCAAATTGATTGCAAACCTTAATTCCTTTATAAACTCCTTCAAGACCTTCAAACAGACCTGAGTCACTATTCTCTCCTAAATCACACTTAATTTTAATTTGTTTGCTCTCAAAATATTGAGATAATTGTTGAGAATATTCTCCATATTTTGATTTATAATCGAATACAAGAAACCCAATCAGTGTTTTTGCCCCGTAATGAAGCTTAACGTGAAATATAAACAAAGTTTAAAAAGTTTTGTATTGAGAGGTAATGAATAAATACCTTCACAATAAAGTCTTGAATATTGATTGGCGCGTATCCAACAGTCTTATACCCAGAAGTGGCCCCAATATTGATAAGTCTTCCTCTTCGAGCCAAGTGCTCGAATAGCAGCTCGAATACAGGACTTCCTATTGTTTCCCAAACTATATCTATTCCGTTCTTAACAGAAAAAACTTCTTAATCAAAACATTGAAAATTTTTAAATATGAAAAAATATTATAAAATACTGGATATTCTTTCTTCAAGACTTGGTTCAAGTCTTCCTTCTTATAATTGATAACTCGATCGCATCCCAATTCTTTAAGAAACTTTTCTTTATTAGCTGAAGAACACGTTCCGATGACATGACATCCTTTCAATTTAGCCCATTGAACAGCTATATGTCCGACACCACCGGCCGCTGCGGTGACCAAAACTGTTTCTCCAGTGACTAACTTTGAACCTTCCATAAGACCTATCGATGCCGTTAATCCACTCGTTCCGAACAGTCCTATGTATTCAGGTTTTGCTTCGGGAACTACTATTAGGTTATCATTTTCTGTCGCATACTTTTGAATAAATAAATGAATTTTAATGAATATAATTGTAATTTTGATCTAAGATTTTATACCAGATATTCAGAATAAGCCCGCATTTTTCCACATTTGACTACAACAAATTGTCCGACACTATAGTTTGCTATTTCGCCACCAATTTTCACGATTTCACCCAAAGCCTATTCAAATGCGTTACAATTTTTCAAAATAAGTTTTAGCTTTTTGTCAATCAAAATAAGGTTTTCATTAAAAAAAATCTACAATAACTCTAATTAAATGAACTGAACTTCAATTCCTAGAGGATAAGGTGGTTCGTCGTGTGCAAAATATCTGCCGGCAGTAATGTTTAGATCAGTTGCATTGACACCAACATAAATATTCTTGACTAAGATTTCATTTTTTGACGGATCAACCAATGGTTCGGTAACTATTTTAACGGCTTCATCAAAATTACTCGAATACTTGAAAACATTCAATTTCCTGAAACTTTGAACACTAGTATTTGTCATTTTAAACTTTGTATTATTAAAGTATTGTTTATTATTTGAAATACAATTCTTGATTAATAAATTAGTTGTGAGTTTGAATTTTCTACAAAACATTAAGTTTATTATGAAGTTATGACTGAATTGAAGGTCAATATTTGAATGGTTTAATTATAAACTGCTTTCTCAGAGTCTATGATAGCCACAAACAATTGATAACTTTCGAGATACTGATTACATAATCTTTTTGGCAAAAGTTCAATATTTATTGAATTACCAGAACTTTAATATATGAAACGCAAAGTGTAAAAGTAGGTTATCTTGCGTTATGCAGTGTTTTTTGAGTGTTATTTATATATTAATTAAACAAATAATGGTAAAAATTAAACAGTAAAAAAGTTACAAACTATAAGAAACAATTCACTTAATGTTTTGGGTATCTATTTATTCAATTTTTATTTAAGTCAAATGAGATTTTTTAGTTTACAAGCATTAAGAGATGAACTATTTTTATACTTTGCGTTTCATATGTGGAGCTTTCACATCATTATATGAACTGTTATACTCAAAACATGAGTTTTTCAATTCTGA
>JAQFZT010001787.1:0-13679 GCA_034696325.1 Camisiidae sp. | reverse complement strand
TTTTATTTTATTTTAATTTGCCGAAATAAAACATTATAGTATTTTAAAAATTAATTAAATTTAAATTTAAATTATAATTAAAAGTTAAATAATGAATCAGGTAAAAAAGTTATAAAATTAAACATTTTAAATACGAAATGCGAAGTGAAAATTTTTTGGGCAAATATAGTTTATTAATTTGTAATTATTTGTTTGTGAAGTGCGAAATGCTAAGTGTGAAATGCGAAGTCAAACATTTTTGGGCAAACATAGGATAAACTTCAGCTCAAGATTTAAAGTTTTAAGCAAAAGAATTAATGGCAAATAAATAAAACTATTATAATTAATTTTATATTATTAAAATTTTTATGAAATAAGCAGTTTTCAATTAAATATTCTTTGCCTTTTAAATCTAAGAGGAAATAAATATCTACTATTCAAATGCTGAAATTGATTCAGAATTTAAATTATAAAAAAAGAGAAAACCCGTTTCGGCTAAAAGAAATATTTCAAAATTTAAATTTTTTTCTAGACAAGATACTTATAATTTCTAGACGTAGATTTACAACAATTTACTAGTTAGTCATTATAAAAAATAAAACAAGATAAAAAAGAACAAATCTGGTTTTGAACAATTTGTTTAAGTGCTCATTTATTCCGTTTGTTAAGAGATAAGCTTAAAAATGAATGAGAGACTGCGCTGTTATTATGAAATATTACCGAAAAATTCCAGACTATTCTCTTCAAACACTTTGCGATCGATAAAAGAATAAAAGCTCAACTGATGAGTCAGGTGAAACTCTAAGCATAGACATTCCAAATAAGACTTCTTACATTACTATCGGTGCTTAAACAGAAACTCAACAGATAAGCAGCCTCCAGATTCGTGTGAATTGTCTTAATTATACTTCTTATTACAAATTCATTAACTGGGAATTGTGAGAAGCAGTGCTTTTAGGCTAAAACTTAATTGTTTCGCTTTTAGAAAGTTTTATCAATTTTGAAATATTATTTAATTTTTCTTGAATCATATCTTTGATTAATTGAATTATTAAATTATATGATTTCTAAATGGGCACAACCGGTAGATTTGGAAGTAATAGTGCAGCTATTCGTCGCTCTGGACATACCTGTAAGTAAAATATTATAAAATGATATCCTTCACTTCCCTTGAAAACGAAAGATAAAATAGTATATTTATTATCATGCGATAGTTTATTTAATGTTCCAGTTCTTACTTATTATTTAAGGAATATTTTTTTCAAAAATATTATGTTAATGAAAAGGCTAACAATCTCATGATTAAAATGTTTTCGTGTAATATAAATGCAAAATAAGTTCTTTAAGCATTGAAAGCCAAAAATTCTTAATATAATTTACAATTCTAATTAACTGATTCACTTACAAGAACTTCACTGTGAAGAAATTCTAATCACAAAAGCCAGTATCAATGATAACTTTCTTGATTATACTGTACTCTACCTAACACTATGTTCTTAATTCAGTGGAATTGATCAGATAAAATAGTTTCCTAATTGTGTGAGCTATCTGTTTGTTATTACGAAATTAGATTAGATAGGTTCTTTAATGAGCTTGCTTCTTCAAGGACTTGATTGCTCTAGGTTTCTTTGATGAGCTTTTTTTTTATAGAAAAAGTATTTATTTATATGTTTGGACCAATAGATTCCTATTGCTTGAGTGATGCTCTAATCAAAATATTATTGAGTGAACAAAGAAATCTATTTTGATTTCTTAGATAAATATATGATCTCTTGTGAACCTTAGTTATCATCTATATTTTATAAGTTTCATTTATGAGACGGAATAGTTTCTTACCCACATAAGTTTCATCTAACATATCTTGTGGTTTATTGTGCTATAAACTCATGATTTATTAATATTGATTTATAATAAAGCTTTCAAGTCTCAGAATATCTTCACTTTTCTATCATTTTTGGAAAAAGTAATATCTGTAATGATTTTTTTTTATAAAAAAACATTTAATCAAAAATATAAATAGAACTTTTTAATGATAGGATCCTGAAATTACTAATTTTTCAGAGCAAACTTTTAACTAATTATGAATTTTATCAGAACTTGTACCCCAAAACTAATCTCTTAAATGTCAATTTTCTAAATGATTGAAACAGATGTTGTAAAACAAGAGTAGTGTCAGTGAGATTAATCTTTTTCATTGTAAATCATTCCATATCATCAATCAAAATGAAAATTTTTTCACTTCACTTGCAATATTTGAAAATTTAGATATATTATACGCCATGAAAATTATTCACTCACAAGTGAAAAGTGTTATCATTAAAGTTTTGGCAAAATCGATAACTTATTACAATAACAATGTAATTATTTTCAGAGTGTACTATACAATAATTTATCGATAGAACTATAAATGTTGAATACAATGGTTACTAAAACAACTGATGGCGCGTCTTTTGCCAGGCTTGAGGGGTTGTTTCTATTAGACTTAAATGAATAATTAGCATGTGCTAATTGCAAGTTGTAATTGTAAATATTGTATTTAGATAAATATTACTTTAGATTGCCACATTATTAAATTTTGTTCCAGTTGCTATCCAACATTTATACTTCTTTTACTATATATCAGAAATAATTAACTAAATTTATGCTTTGAACCTGAAATTTGATTATTTTGCAAGAAATGTTGATTAAATTTAGTCAACTTTGCTGGTGTTGTATATTTGATAATTAATTATAATAAGAATGTTTTTCTCGATAAAATAATGCAGATATTTGAAGCTAAATTCATACAAAATTATAAGATTTTAAAATAAAATTCAACACCTTTGTATTATTTAGACAATGTTTATTAGTTATCATAGCTTTACATATCAGTTGACTAGTTATCAAATTTAGAAATCCATATCAGAAATGTGTTCATTTAATTTAATCTACAATTTTTACGGTAAAATAAGTTTCTTATCCAACCTCAAAGCTTTAAACATCTTAACTCATACATTGTTGTTGCAAATAGAGTTTGAGAGAAAAATAGTAAATCGATTTCTTTTTATAAAGCAGACTCTCATTGAAAGCACTGTTGCTGAACAAATTTCTGAAACACTTTCCTCTATAACTTTTGAAGAGTACTTTATATGAAAAGAGCTCAATGGAATACAACATGACTTGGTTTTCAATATAAGAAAAGTCTAGAAATATTTATGAATACCACAGTTATACTTATATTCAGAGATATGAGATATTTTGTTCATATATGTTAAAGAAAAAAAGTTTATACGTAAAAAAATTCAAATTATATAACTTTTTCAATTTGTGAAGAAATTTAACTCTACACGTTAAAAAGCTTTATTTGTTGTCTGATTCAGCATTTTTACGATTTGGCAAAAATCAATCCTTTAATAATAAACGAAGCGAATAAAATTATTCATGAGCATGAATACTAAAGTTGAATATTATTAAAATTTTTAATTAATAAGTTGCTGTGATAAATTATATTCTAAATATATATTTCTAGCTCGAAGATTAAAAAATATTATCAGATTAATTAGATGTTTTCATAATTTACATGTAATACTTGAAGTCCAAAGTTAGCAACAAAACTTAGCTTAAATACAAATGTCGAAATTCATTTGTCAAAGAAAGTGTGTTTAAAATTTTTGACCCATATATGAGTTTATATTATTAAAAGTTATTTGGAAGCCACTGAAGGCACAACAACATTTCAATAGAAATATTTATATTAAATTCCGTTTATTAAAAGCTTCTTCTAAAAATATTTTATATGAAATAGCATTGAATTGAATAGCAATAGTATTCTCTTTCTAAACAAATAATGGTTTATTGAAAATGAAAATCTAATAAAATATAAGCCTTATGTTTCCTTCTTTTGATCTTCTTAAAATACTTTCAAGAAGTTTTATGTAAAATTTAATATTTTTCATGACTAAAATGGTGAGCATAACAACAACATACAATATTGGAAATTTCTTCAAAATCTTTAGTTATATATTTTTACTGGAATCAAAACTTACTTTTATAAGTGAATTTTTTCATCAGAAATCAAATGGTATTGTTATTTTTGAAGTTTATTTAAACCTCCGATACAAGCTTAATTTACTTAGATTACATACAGTAAATTTTTGATTATAATAATGTTAAATTATATCTCTTTTTACTTTATAATTTAAATCAGTCTTACTTTAATCAAAATTTAATTGTTTCGATACTTCATGCTTTGAAACAAAGAGTCTTTTAGGGAGTACGAAGTCTTTTAATTTGTTTAAAGGTATTTAACAAATAAACGTGTAAATTTAGTTGAACACTACAGTTTTCCTTCACAGAGAAAAATAATTCACATAAAACGTGAAATGATGAAATAAATATTTTAAAGTCCATTTATAACTACAATTTCATACAATAATATTTGAAATGGAAAAAAGGAACATGATAAATGGAACTAACCTTTGTGTCAGTACTTGATTGAAATTTAGTTTTAAATTTTTTTACTTCCTTCCTCATTCTCCAATAAAGCTTATTAAGATTGACATTCTTATCAGGTTTCTAAATTGAGCAGAGGGTGATTTCTCAAATAAACAGAAAAACGAGTTTCCTAATTGAATTGAAAAAAAGAAATCAATAAAACAAGAATTCTCGTCACATAAACATTTTTATTCTAGGAATCAATATTTGAATAAACCCATCCTTTCTAACTTAAATACAACATGAATTTATCATTTTATTTTCACTTTTTCAAATAGGGTACGACACAGACTATTCCGAGCTATACTTTGGTTTAGCGGTTGTTATCGGATTCTTCTTATTTTTGGTGTTATTTATTATAGTGTTTATTCTGATATCTTATATCCGGAAAATGTACCGTTTGAAGAATAGACCACAACCAACAGAAAATATTGAAGCTTATGAACCTAAGGCTAAGTTATCCACAATCGCTCTCATGTAATATTATTTTTGATGGAATACATTATTTTATAGACATTAACCCAAGAAGTGATGAGAACATAAAATAACTATAAAATCTCTCTCTCTCTCTCTCTCTCTCTCTCTCTCTCTCTCTCTCTCCCTCTCCATCTCTCTCTCTCTCCGCTCTTCTCTATTTCTGTAATATTGTTATCATATCGTGAATTATATGATTATCACTAATGTTTTATTTGATGGAAGTGTTGAACAAATTCTCATCACTTGAAAAAATATGAAAATCTCAAGAAAAATTTTTAGTTATGACTTGTTGTATACTTCAATGAATAAAATATGCTAGAATTCTGTATCATATATCAAAATGTTTGTCCTAAGAACATTAGTTAACATGATAATTTATTCCTATATTGAATATTTTTATTTCAATGCTGTTTAACTGGTATTATTGAATCTCAAAATTTTCATATTATATATGCTTCGTATAATTTTTGTAATAATATATGTTTTATTTTAAGTGATCATTGAATTTGTGCACACTTTTTACTTCTATTTAATTTTTAATTTTTCGAAATTCGAACAAATTTTATGAGAGAATTAAAATTGAAAAATTATTATTAAGAAGTGAAAAATATGATCAAAAATATTGATACTGTTTTATTATTAATATTCTGGCAAAGAGTCACTGAATAAAAAGTTAAAATTTAATATACGTTATGCAGAACATGAAAGATGTGCCCAAATTCACTTATCACTTTTTATATTGAATACTTTATTAATAGTAAAATTTGTTATTTTTGACTGATATTGTTATTAACTTGTTCATTGAATATGACATTATTCAATATAAAGTACAAATTCTAACAATCAAAAATCTTGTTAACTTTGTTGAAAATTAGTTGTAAGTGTTTTTGAATATTTGAAATTAAAAGATAGTTTATTAATACTGAGTTGATTTTATCTGACCAAATCTGATCAAATGCAAAAGCGCTGTCAATTTAAATAGTAATGACATTATTTGAAATTGAACCTGATATAAGTTAAATGAGAAATTTTGATGTATTACATTGTATTTGAAGCAATAATTGGCCTACTATTGGAATAACTCTGCAGTCTATAACAAATTCATCAAATTTCGCAGAAAAACATCGGGATAATATTGAAAAATAAAATTTAGATTTCTTACTTATTCACAGCTTTGAGATAATAACTAACAGTGGTCTTTAGAGGAAATTTGTTTCAGCACGAATGAGTCAAGCAAATTAAATTGACTCTTTTTGTGCATTTGTTCCTTAGCGGATGTCAGGAGAGAAACTTGAGATTAATTGCATAATTGTTTTTTGAATTAAACTTATATGAAACATATTTTGTCGGTTATATTTTATACAAAATTTAAACATATATTATTCTGACTATTAAAGGTAGATAATTCAATACTTTCTATGTTGCGATACAGCTACGCTACAAAATAGAACATTTGATATAGAAATGCTTTCTCACAAGTACTTCATGAAAATATTATCATTAGATGAGTGGGCCATCATCGCCAAAACACATTAAGTTTGTGAGAAGCATTGTAATATTTCGAATTTTACATGTTAAAAGTTTTGAAGTGTTTTTATTTTTCAGTTTTTATAGTTCAATGCTTGCAACGACATGTAAAATTCGATAAATTTATCAGAGCGTCATACACAGCATTTGCGTTTATACAGGTATGAATAACATAAAAGTTAACAAAATTTAAATGCAACGTATTTGGTTTGAAATAAGTTTATTTGTAGAAAAAATAGAATGCAAAAAATAGATCGAATAAAGTATTTTCTATGTAATAAAAACACAGCAGTGCTCCAGAGCACCCATTGTTACTTTCAATAGCTATAGGTCATGACATTGATCTATTACTTATAGACTATAACGCTTGATATTCAACACCGCAGAGCTTAACAGCACTGATTAATTTGCTTTGAATTTCATCAGTATATATATACAGTATATATCGATATATATATATATCGTTATTGCATTATCACTTTCCATATAAAATAAACGATAAGTGGTTTCAACAGATCTTCTAACTTTTTATAAACCTTTTCCAGAATATGACATCAATACTAGTCGTCAGTGACGTATTTAGCGGTATTGCACAAGCATTGTATGAACATAGAGAATATAAATGTTAATTCAAGAAAAAAGTAATAATCTATTCATTTTTGATAACTCAGAGATAACTATATAATTCTTATTTTGAATAAGAGTTTATTGAAGTGAAATTTTGAATTAAAACACGAAATATCATTTTCTGGATACGACAATGCCACTTGAGGCGTATAAATAATTAAATTCAATGCACTAGAATCAGGAATTTTTCATATTTTTGCATGTATATTTGTTAAATTAAAACCTGTCTGTCTAACCTGTCAAACTGTCTAACCTTTCAATCATATTTTTAAAAAATAGTACACGCTTTAGTTGTTCGGAATTTAATTATATAAGAATTTGCCTTTATTTATATAAAATCTTTTAAAAATTCATCCATTTAATCTTTTGAAAGATATTTTTTTCATACTGTTTAATTAATCTGTTGAGCGCCTATTTCAGCTCTATTTTATTGCATAGAAATTAGCTTTATAAGTTATACACGATATTGACAAAACTTTAAGTTTAAACATGTTTTAAGTAATTCAATTGTTGAAAAAGTATTCACTTAACATTACATATTAATGTTTGATATGTAAATTATTATGCATTATTTCAAAACATGACACACTTTAGATATTTTCATGAAATATATTGTACTTTATTTCTCAAACTTAAAGTTTATCCACCTTTTCTAAAGGAATCCTATACTGAAATCCATATACGCTATTTAGATCATAAATCCTCACTACTTCAAAAATTATTTTGTCTACTTCAATACTTTTCTAGATTGAGAGAAAAAATATTGAATCGATTTCTTTTTATGAAATCCACTCTAATTCTTACGAATAAGCACTGTTACTCATAAACTTCTAATACATTTTGATATTTTATACAGTAAAACTAGCCCTGTGAAGTGCAACGTGACTATGTTTTCAATATGTGTCTACTTAAAGGATATTCTTTAATATCTCAAGCTCTTGATCATGAGAGAATTGAAATGATGTGTCCACTCATGTAACAAAAAAAAGTTTATACGTGGAAAAAGAAGGAAAAATTAGTTTCGAATTTTCAACTTAAGAAGTATACTTCGTATTTAATCTCTCACTTGCAAAAATGTATTTTGATTGTACAGTCATTAAAAAACCTATCTGCAAGGTTTTTGATTATTTTCTATACTTTAACTTCAATGATTTCTAGTGAAATTTTTTTCGAATGTATGGCTTGATGGAACCAAACTTTTCACTTTTAATCCGCTTCTGCAGGTCTATCAGTGAGCTAGGTAATCTACTCAGAAAAACTCAATAAAATTTTCAAATTCTGATCAATAAATTCAAAAATATTTTAAAAATTAAAGTATACGTGTATTTTTGTTTGACTAAAGAACTTTTATTTCCAGAGTTACAGCACAGTAAATTTTTTTGTTAAGCATTACATATTTATTTCTTAACCGAAAATCTTCAAATTGGTATCAAATGAAAGTTTTTAGAAGCTCTTTCAAGATATCATATAGATATCAATATTGGATTGCGATTTCAATAATTATATATCCTCAATTATTTTCCAATGTATTGAATATTTTTGCTTTGTTATTAAATTCAATATGTTTTTAAAATATGAATAAACAGCAGTTTATAATGAATAGGAAAACTATGACTGTAAAATCTTTTTTGAATCTAAAGAAATCTACTTTGTGATTATTTTTGTCAGTTATCAGACTTCAAATGTTCAAAAATACTCATAAGTCATACTAATACTCGTACTCATGCTTCAAAGTGTAATAAAGGGTGAGTTTCTTTTTTGTCTCATAAGATTTTTTAAGTTCAGTTATGAGGTAAAAGAAACTCACCCTTAATAAACATTGAAGCAATCCTTCCAGTGCTTTTTATAATTACAAGTGAGCCTATAGCAACTCATGCATCAACATTTTAGGATCCTATAGGGATTGTTATTGTTCCTACTAATTATTGTAGCAGAACTAATCAAAATGATTTAGAAAAATTTATTTTTAATACACTTTGCACTTGAATTTTGCTTATTTTCTAAATATTTTATATTATAGGTTATGAATACTAATAGAAAAATAATTTTGTTGAAGCTTTGAAATCAATAACTCATCAAAATGTAACAAACTAAAATTGGACCACTTAATTTCCGAAATCCCAGCCCTGAGGATAAACAAAACAAATATGTTGTGTTCATTATCATAACTCTATTATTTCTAACTGATATTTATCTTTAGATGTTTTGTAGATATTTTAGTACATCAACTAGTATTGAATGTGTTGTAACCATTGATAAAAAATTGTTTTCATATGATTTAAGTCCTAATAATTTCAATTATTTATAATTATTCAACCTCTGATAAAAATTTTAAACATCAAATTACAAAACTTTTATAATTAATACTCCATTTGGTCCAAAGTCGTCGAATTCAATCTCAATAAAAATTAACACTCAATAGTTTTAAATAAAATATCTTTGTCTCCTAAATGTTAAATCTCTTCAAATTTAAATTGCTCCATCTTTTATGCAACATCAAAACTCTACTACAATTGAGTTTTCAGCTGTTTAATGAATACAAATTGAAAAATTAACCAGATATAGCAGTTTTTTGATTGAATTTTTTTTTAAAATATCGTGAATATTAAAATTTTGTATTGGTATAAAATTAAGTGTTCTCTTGTTCAATATGTTTGTTTACGGTTTGACTTATTTGCTATCATTCTTCATAAACCTTATCAATGAATTGAGCTTGAACTTATTTTAATGTTGAATCATTTTGAAAGTCATAATTATCAGATATTGAGCAAAAAATATTCAATTCGATAGATAGAATATATCAGAACCAGAGTCAAAACTAACAAGTTATAGGGGTTTTTAAGTTATCAAAACTCTTTAGAATTAACGAATATAGCTGAATATCATTTTCAGATAATTTTGTATGTGAACTTGAGTCTGAATTCAAAAAGTATATCCATGATTCAATCCAATTCTTACATAAAAATTCAATGTCATGTAATATAAGTACCAAAAATGCTTAAAATGTTAAAGAGACTCAATTTTTAAAAAAATCTTAATACTTTCATGATGAGATATGCATCAACACGAAAATCAAGAATTCTACATTGAACAAAACTATGAGAAGTTGGGACTCATAGGCTCAAATATTTTGATCTTAATCCTAAGCCTGAAAACTATTTTAAGCTTCTGAGAGTTTGGTAGAATGAGGGAGCATAACCTTTTTCACTTTTCTAATTAAATTTATTTAAAGATTTAATTCAATAATGAGTCACTTAATTTTTTAACTATTTGACTTATCTTGAAAATATCTTCAATATGAAAAAATTTTCATTAGAATTCAGTTTATGTAAAATTTCAAGTCAAAATCTTTTTAAAATTCACTCAAAATCAAATCCAAGGTTTTAAATTTGAAATTTTATGAATTATTCCCTCGAACTAAATTATTAAGGTGTTGCAATGAAGTATATTTTAATAAATATTCTCGATTCATTTAAGCGTAACTGTAAATAATATAATAATTAGCAATAATTGGGTTATTTCGGTATTGTTTAAATTGATTTAGATATTGTATTCAATTATTAGTTACTTCCTTACTAGACATTTGATGAAGATTTTGAAGAAATAAGAAATAAAATATTTTGTACAAATGATGCAAATTATATTAAATTTTAAAGGAGTTTCAAAACCCTGGCAAGTTTCAATGAATTAAAGTATTTCAAGCTTGAAATTTTAATTGGAGATGGAGTAGATGTGGAGTTTTTTCTAATGGAGTTGAAGGTGGAGTGGAGTTGAAAGTTAAATTTATGTCTTATATAAACGAAAATTAGATATTATAAGTTTTATTACTGATTGTCATAAAAGTTTACTTTTCTCTTGAATTAAGAAGCATTACAACACTATGTTAACCGATGTGTTTTTCCGGTAATTTAAAGAAGTAATGGAAACCAAATCAAAATCTATTCATTAATTATATTGACAGTTTATTATTCGAAACTCCCAAAAGTGATGTTGTATTTGTCCCTGACTACTATAAGTAAAATTTTAAGGGTATTTTTTTAATCAATTAGTATTGATCAATTCATCAAGAGTTAAATTTTATCTAAATATTTGAGTCAATCATCATTAACTGCTCATTAACTGAAAAATAAAAGCTATTGCAGTATTGCAGGAATTTTTGTTAATCCTTACTTAAGATTGAAGTATTAAAAGATATAAGTTTTTGAGTGTCTGAATAATTTGGTAATTGATTTTGAGTAAAAACAGATAATAACTAGTATTTAAAAATGTATAATTTAAAATACTATTTAACTGAGAATATATTTACCGATTTTTCAATCCGGTCATTTCACAGTAATAGAAACCAAATCGAAATCTATTCATTAGTTATATTGACTCAAAGTTAATTATTCAAAACCTCCAAAAATTATGTTGTATTTGTCCTTGACTAATATACATCTTATTTTAAAGGTGTTTTTTCAGTAAATATTTAATATCTTTTTTGTGTTTGGAGCACCAATTATTTAATTAAAAATTGGCGTTAACTTGTGAAAACCTTGTCTTGAAATTCATTTATGGAATCATGTTATCTACGGAACTGGTGGCTAAAGCTATAAAATAATTTATTTGTTAGTATTTTAGATAAGTTATTTGTTGGAGCAGTAACCTAAATGTATCCAACAGTTTCTTTGTCCATATTTATAGGCCTTCATAATAATGGCTTCTTAAAAATTTATTAAAAAACTTATTTTATGGAAATCTCCCTCTAGTTTTATTCACCTTCATTTCTTAAGTTATAGTTTATTAAATTGATATGTCTTTAAAACTAACCTAACCTAACCTATGAACAAAAAATAATTTTGGTTTTAAGCAGTTGTAATTTCGAGTTTAATTTTATGAGTTTGCAAAACACATTGTTTCAAATAATTTTCCTATGATGACTAATTTAAATTATATTTTAAATAAAATGTTTGACTTATATTTATGCTTGTTTCGCTTTGTTTATGCATAATTTTCAATCACATTTGACTACTATTGCAATGATAACAAAGTAAATAATTTGTTTGCTATGAATATTTCACATTTTATTCGTCCAATTGAGAAATGACTCCTTTTATCCCAATATCTTGATTTTTGCTGCTGACTTAACATAATATAGAATTCAAAAAATGCTCAGCTCTGTCATCTATGCAATAATAATGAATTAAATTTAAATTAATAATGTCTTGTTGTGCTAATCCCTCGATCATAAGTTTAATGTTTCGCAAGAATAATCATTTCTTTGTCAGAGTATATCCATTGTTTTCATTTAAAGTTCATAAATTCATTTTTTGAGTGACAATAAAATAACAAATTGTGAAATTGAGAGACTTTTTTTAAGCTACAGATTTTCGATATTTAATATCTCAAAACAGAAAATCTCATTTTTGCTAAATTAAAAGACATATACGATATATGTCTTGTCCACTCAAAAGAGAATGAGTCAATTTCTCCAATTTCTATTGACCAGTTAGTGTCATATTTAGCTACTAAAGCTTTTCTTATATTATAGGCATATTTATAATAACAGTTATTAGTTGTTTTTGAAATATCATCAGTACAGTCAGATTGAGGAAAATCTTTAGAAATTTCAGATTTTGTTATTTGAATGATATCTGTAGAGTCAATGTTGCTTCCATAGGTTATTATCGCTTCAGAATTTCTTGCGTCATTCAATAATTTTTTAAAATTAGCCTAAAAATTTATCAAGAATTATTTTCAATCAGTTGTAATCTTTGTAATGGTAATGTAAACTTGAACTTAATTTTAAAAGTAGCAAAAATATTTCAAAATTCACGTAATATATGAAGTGTTTATTTCCAAACCGTGATAAGTCACAGAATTTTCGAAATTGTGATAAACTCTTATTCCTATGTATTTTTGGGTGAGGAATTTAATGGAAATGCTATTTAGACTCAAAAAGGCTTAAATCCCATAGAAAACTGCACTCAAAGTTTACTTTATTTCCAAAAAGCTATGACTCCACATTTACTTTAATACTTTACTTTAAAACGTTTTTCTCGATTTTCTCAAAAACACATTATAAGGAGTTATTACGGTTTGGAAATAAGCACTTCATATCTGATAATGTTACCTGACAGTTTAATGAGACCATAGGTTTAAATAGAATTAACTGTTTAGACTCATATGTTAACCACAATAAAGTATGTGGTTCTCTATTCAAATATGATACCACTTGGTCGTATCCGTTTACACTTGTTGTTACAACTAAACATTTCCATGTGTTTCATTAAATTCATATGATATTTCTTTTGCAATTTCTTCATTAGAGCTGTTATTTTTAAATAAAACTAATGCACTTCCGAATGCAATGTTTTTCATTTCTTCTGTCATTTCGCTTTTGGTAACTTTTAAAACAATAAGACAAGACGAATAAGCGAATAGATTTACAATTAGAAGAAGATATGAAGAGCAAAAATCAAGAGGAGCGTCAGCAAAATATTTTACTATCTAAAGGGCTTAAGAAATATATATGTTATAACTACAGATAGAATTTTTTAAAAGGAAACCGAAAAAACTTTAAAAACTTTTCTCACTCACAGTTAATGAAAGAAAAG
>JAQFZT010001786.1:0-13684 GCA_034696325.1 Camisiidae sp. | reverse complement strand
ACCAAGTGAATTATGACTAATTTTTTCAAAGATAGTGATTTTAAGAAGTGGACATTTCATATATGCCGTCACTTGATCTTGCCATGTAATAAAGTGTCTTGAAAAGTTCTTTTGAAAAAAATCAGTGGACATCAACCGTGACCAGTTACTTCTGAATTTACTTTAAAATGCTTATTATTATATTTGCGGAAGTACATATCATACATTAAAATTGTCAGTGCTAAATTAACTTTTTTCTGGTGACCAGTGACCACTTATCGGCATAAGTTTTTTCGTTATAAGCTATTATGGAATGAGTTCGGTAAATATTTTTTTAACATGTCCAAAATAAGTAAAAATTGCTTTTTTATTTGTTGAAAGAATCATTGACCTACGACTACCCGTTGAGAGTGTATCGATGTATCGATATTCATTTCTTATTGACAATACCTGATCTTATTTATTCGGACCGTCATATGATATATTATTTGATCTGTTTTAAAAATATCTTTCAAATGATGTGTCATTTATCTGTTTATCATGTTTGGCATCTATTGATGTTTAAATGATCGATTATCGATATCCATCCCTCATTAGCGGTATCTGATCATATTTCTTATGGAGATCATATGATTTCTATTTAAAATTATATATCATTTATATTTGGCTTGTTTTCCGTTTAGAATCTACATTCATATATTGATCGCCATATTATGATCTTCGAATTGACAATTTGTTTCTCATTCAATACATAGTTAATTAATTGGACAAAAATAACATGAAGAGATTTTTGTGTATAAAACATTGCCTAAAGTGTATATAAAGGCGTTCCAGAATAGTCTCTATTTAGTGCCACAATATTATGTTGTATACAGTCAGCAAATATATATTGCGTTGCTGTGCGAGTTATTGCTGACGGTCGTTAAGCTGACGCTCTCCTATATATTTGATAAAAAACTTTTAAAACTTTTTAAAACGCTTATTCATATGAAAATGACGCATAAGAAAGCACTAAAATTAAAGTCAACAAAACAAAACTTATAAACAAACAGACAGAGAGAACGCACTGTTAAATTCTGACTAACATTTGAAAAAAGGCTTTTTTACACCTCAACTCAAACCATTTGTAACCAATGCTTTGATTTAAATTCATGTAAAATCCATTTGAACATAAAGTGATTTTTATATTTGAATAAATGAAATGATAAATAATTAATAGATAGTAAGAATGGAAGATAAAGACTTTGAATACTATAAGACCTCTGCCATCGTTTTCTTCCGATCATTAATAAATTACAAGACAACAAATGGAAAGAGTACAAGACCTACAAATTTCGCTGTAATTATCATTCAATTCATTACTAATTATATTATATTTGATTGCAATTAATGAGAAACAAATTAAATCAATTGTTATATTTAAGGGACATATCGGACGACATATGAAACCAGATCTGAAGAAATGGTTTTTAGCTAAATATCCAAATAATTCAGATTATGTGAAGTTCTTTCTTGAAAACGAAGACGTCTTCGGCTATGACTGTCTGACGGGTGACGTTCGGCTCAATACGTATATGAGTCGTTTCGAGAAACCCAAGTATTTGTCTCAAATGGAAAGTTCAGTCACAGATCCGAAGTCTCCTTTACAACAGGTCTCGAAACGTATCTCTGAATTGGAGTTCTTTCTCATGATATTCAGACTATTTGTGGACAGCTATGAGTCGAATACAACTATCTATATATCAATTGATGAATTGGTTGCGACCTTTGATGAACAAAAGTATTATCTGATCGTTAAACAGATCTCAAGAATGATCTCCAAAGACATGGAGTTCAATGAGAAGATGATTGAATATTTGCGTCTAAATTATGACACGATTTTTTTGATTGACGAACAAAACAATAAGATTTCGTTACAAAAATCAGTGACTGATTTGATTAATAAATGGTCGAAAGAAATCGATGAAACAGTTTATGCGATGTTTAAGGCATTGATCGCTAAGTATTTGCGATGCAATGGAAGCAAAGATGTGAAAGAATTAGAAGAAGGGATTACTAAAAGACATGACTATATTGTTAATTATCTATTTCGCAGACAACTAGCAAACGATGAGTTCACTCTTTTTGATTTTGTGAAGTCCTCTCCCGAAGACTTTGTCTGCAAAAGAGAAGTGGATTCTGAAGGCATTGTTAAGCGTATTATTGATGTTAAATTTAGACAGAAATCACCACAAAAAGACGATAACTCTGAAAATGACGACGAGATCTATTACGAAGAAGAAGAACAGCAACAAGTTGTTGATGAAGTGGTCGCTAAAGTAGACAAAAATGTTAGCGTAACTGATAGTTCAAATGATTTGATTCGTTGCTGCGTTTGCGAAAAGGATTTCTCGAATGTCTTGATATCGTATTCGAATTATCGTGAATGGGCTCTAAAGCATAAAGAATGTCTGCTGAAGAAATTGATTCTTTCGCTAAGGAAAAGATGTGGATCTCAGACCGTTTCAACTGGAAATGTGAGACCACGACAAGGAATCACTTCTAATACTTATTAAATATCGCTTTTTATTGCAATTAATTATAATTCTCATACGAATTAACAATAATTATTCAACTTTTTTTTAATATTTATAGAGACAGAAACATTCATTATTATTATTAAATGACTTATTAATTAATTTAGTAATTATTCAATTTTTCAAAAATTATATGCTTTCAGTTTAATGGTATGTTATCCGAAGGCATTTAGTTATACAGTAATGAGTATTTAATTCAATCCCTAAACAGATGAACACCTTTTAAACTGATTTGCTATCACTGAATACCTGTTAAGTAATCCTTGATATGATTTATTGATATGTATCAGAGACTTAATAGTAATAAACAGGTTATTATTTTGTGAAAACCATCTCATATTATAGTATATCTACAAATTGGTTACTAAACAGAATGCTTCTAATCAACGACACATCACTTGATTTTTTCAATTAAAATCTTTATTATAATTTCATTATAGAAATGATTGAGTTTTGCAAAGCTATAGCTTTTTAAGTGACTTAATGAAAGAGAATCAGTTTATTTGAAACATAATACAAGATAAAAGGGTCTCAAAAGTTTAGTTCTCTAAAGTAGTGGGTCTACAGCCTCGGGATAAGTATTTTCAGACAATCTGTCTCTCACTATGTTTTTATGCCTTATCTATCATTAATATTTAAAGAAGTCTTTCAAAAACTAAACATTGATTGTATTCAATTCTATATTAAGATTGTATTGAATAAATTTTCTCTATTCAAAAGTTATGTAAACTGTGATTCGTTTCGTTTCGTTTTATAGACATAAAAATACTTTGTACTTATCATTGAACGCGTCTCTCTCTATAATCATTAAGTTTTGGTGAGTAACAGAACTGTTGTGCTTAATATAAATAGAAATGTTTAATCTGATGATACCCTTAATCAGACTTAGTTTGAGCTCTAATTTTAGTGAATGGTTTTCACTCAAACTTGAACTTGTTTTCAAGTTAATCAAAACCAAATTTTTCAATAGACTGTCTGTTTAATCGAAAGCTCTGTATTACAGGAAATGCTCTCTTTAGATATGATATCACATTCATTCATATAAAACGCATTTTCAAATTGATTTAATTGGTTTTTCAACTCATTATTGAGAAATGAAATTATACTAAAAATAAAGTCAATTTCGAGTTTAATATTATGTTTATTGATGTGAAACCTGTTATATAATTTGAGAATATTTTCAGTTTAAATATTTTTAAGCAACTGAATAATGGGAAGCATTTTAATCATAACTTAAAGGGTTAAATAAGATAAATTGTGAGAACATTTTGATTACCAATGAGTAACTGAGAGAACATTCTTAGTTAAGATACAGAGTTCTTCAAAAATGCACTTCAAAATTATTTTATATTCAGATATTAGTTAAACCTTTAAATGTAAGAGAAATATTTGCTAAGCTCATTAATAATAATTATTGAGAGTTCAATAATTGAGTTCAATTGAATGGGAAAATTTTTAAAAACAATGTTAGGGATTGAAACAATCGGTTTTCGACTTGGAAGAAGAACCTTAACATATACTTGTAGTCTATGTTACAATTTGAACATTTCCTTTATTTGGCTCATTTTATTTTGATTTGATTTGCTTTAATTTGACTTAATGTATGCTTTTATTATTTATTATTAACAATAACCAAAACTTTGAATTGAATATGAAATCTTTTGAAGTGCACGTTTGAGGGACGAAATTTTTATAGCCTTATCCATGAATAGCTCTGTACTTTGAGTTGAACATCAAAATAAATTCTACTCTCAAATCCTTAAACTTTATTTATTTTTCTCAATACTATTAAGACTGAATATTTACGCTGAAATAGCCTTAAAAATGTTTACTATAATAGCATAACATGAAGGGTTTGTTTAAGTAACGAAAAAAATATAAGATATTTAGTTTAATAGGCCTAAAGAAATGATGGCAAAGTCTGGAGTCTCTCGTGTGGAGCCATGCAGTCTTTGCAAATTATGAGATAGTGCTGTCATTATTGCACAATTTCATGACTGCAGAGCATAATAAGCATCTTTTTACAAATCATTCTAAAGTTTTTTTCCAGAGTGTCTTTGATAACAAGTGTTATATGATGTCAATGATGGTTATATTTTATGATACAATTTCTTGCTTAGATAGCAGTTGTATACACAACTGTAGGATTAGTTAAACTACACGTTTTAACTGCACTGCAATTCAAAGGAAACCCCAAAAACAAATTAATTTTTTATGAGTATTATTTCCTGTGTTGAAGGAATTTGGGTCAAGTATTTATTATCACAATTCAATTTTTACCAGTACTTTATTGTGTTCAAAGTTTGTTAGATTGGAAAATAATGATCACTCCGTCGATCGCCTGCCGGTTGATTTATTGCCAGCAATTAATGTATTATTCTTTTCTCAATCTAAATCATAAGCTATTTTAATCTCAATATAATAAGACTTCAAGTATAGAAGGTTTAAGTGGGACACTAATTGCCTTAGTTTAAAGTGCAAATTATTAATCAATCAAATAATCATTCTACACATGTAAATATTATTGCCAAAAAAATATTCATATCGAGATCTTAAGCTTAAATATTTATTATATAAGACATAGGTTTTCTTTGATAGTCAATTATAACATAAGAGATATTTTATATTCATGTGTCTTAAATGACAAGAACTAAAACATATGTACAGTAAATGAATAGAATCTAAAAAAGGACTTTTTATACTAACTTAATTGATAAGTAATAAAGTTATCACTAATTTTGGCAACTATTCAACCCTTTAAGAGTATATAAGTGAAAATTTGATGGAAAAGTTCCTTTTTTCAACAACTATAATCTCATCTATAGTTGGGCTCAAAATTCATATTGTTATAAGAAATAATAGCTTTAATTAGTTATCAAATGATAACTTGTGAGCTTAGTTTACATCTGTTGCTAACATGGTTTCAATTAGAATATTAATTAATAGATTTAATTGATTTAAAATCTTATCCAAATTTCATGGCTAATGTGGGAAAATTCAATGTGATATTGAGAAACAAATAACACAATGTTTTTTATATGTGAAATTCAAATTTTTATCTCTTAATATGCCATTATTGTTGATCTCAAGATACGTTTATCGTATTATTTTTACAAAAATACTGTTTAGAAACATTGAGGGCCTCTACGATCAAAGGTTTACTAATCACTTGTGATAGGATCATAGTTAAAAACTATATTTTCAAATTTTCATTCACTTAAGATTAAGTTTTCATTCAAAATAAATAAATATCCAACTAATTTAGTCCTCAAAAAGTTAAATATCACTTTTCTTCAAATCTGACTGAAATGACTAATGAAAATATTTGAAGGCTATTATCATTAAATAGAAATTGTATGACATTTATGGGATTAGATGTTGACTGATTCGGATTTTGGATTGGAATGCAAGGAATGCTACAAAAGGAAAGGTTTTACGATATGAGCAAAAAGTGTTTTTTAATGACAAATCATTAAGTAATGTCACGCTTATTCTGGACTGAACGTCAGGCTGTCATTATTCTGGTCTTATACTGTACTTTATTCCTAAACCCTTAATAACTTACTTAATAAGTAAAAGAAATTGCAATGAAATAGTTGATCACTAGTGAAAAGTACTGATAAAAATAACTTCAAATAACTTTTTTGTTGAGAGCACCACGTTCGCCCGCGCACGATTCGCCCGCCCACGATTCGCCCGCTCACGATTCGCCCGCACCCTGTTTTTAATCCCCTCAATGACTAATTCCCAAAAAACTTATCCCATTTTCAAACTCAAAAGTGAACTAAAACCAAAGGAAACTTACTTTAACTAATGTATAATGATTTGAAGTGATAATCTCATTTTAAAAGTAAAGTTAACACAGCGAGAAAACCCTTCGGTAACAAAGTTTGAACCCCCTGCACAGGGGGATTACCTGTATTAGCTTATTTCGTAGTGGAATGGGACGTATAATTCAAATACAATTAATAATTTTGTTATATTATATGAAATAAGTTAACTTTTGAGTTTGAAAATGGGATAAGTTTTTTTGGGAATTAGTTATTGAGGGGATTGAAAACAGGGTGCGGGCGAATCGTGGTGTAGCCTTTTTGTTAGCTTTAGTTTGAGAGTTGAAAAACATCCATGTCTTAATATCCAATGTAATTTAATATCTTGTTTGTTCATTTGAGTCAGTTGCAAATCTTGTCTTTTTGTTATACATATACAACCGGAAATCATGAGTCATTTGAAGATCATCTGAATCACTGTTATTACTGTAACGAAACAATAATCCCTTTATTACCAAGAAATATGTTTTTAATATTTATATTTTTATATTTTTAGATCAGATACAGTGTGCATAACACTTATATTCTAGACACGGCTTATCCTATAAAACATTTTTGCCTAAAGTTGATTATTTCTCTTGAAAATTTTTTTGTCAAAGTTCAAAGTTCAAAAGTTTTATTGAAAAAAATCAATTAACAGAGCTTTAAAAGTTGAAGGATTTTATTGTTCTAAAAATCAATGTTTTGCTTACTGATAGACCATTGTTATAATTATATTATTTTATTTGTTATCAACTGAAGACCAAACAATTTTCTCATAATTCTGCGGTTTTATCTGGTTTATGAAGAGTAGTGGGAAAGTTGTATTCATTTTACTCTCATTTCCATAAGTTGTTAAAATTAAGAAATGACAGGTATTAAGGAAATAATAAGGAAATAATAGTTGATTTTTTGCATTGTTCTTTAAAGTGTTTTGATGAAACACCACACTATAGGAAGTACAATACAAATATTTGATCTCTTCTGGTCTCTTCTGGTCTCTTCTGGTCTCTTCTGGTACTTTGTTTAAGAACAAAAAGCTAATCTCAACTTTTTGTTATGCCTTTTTAAAATTGCTGATCAGGAAAACCTATTAATATCAGAAAAGAGTTATATTTGTATTGTTGAATATTATGTTTCTTTAAGATTGAAGCTTCAATTTTAATCTTTCATGAGGTCTGAGGTTATGACCTGATTAAATAATATTTGCCTTGAAAAAATAAGTTTCACACAATTAAAAAAGTTGTTGAATATTTCTATAGAGACTCGAACTATAAAGACCCGTAAAATATAAAGAGCTTATGCAATGGGCTCAAAGGTTCAAAGCACTCGATAAGCTGCCTATCAATAATCAGAACTCGGTTGAGCTCGTGTTTTGATACTCAACTTGGATGAGAGGGTCCTTTGAACCGGTAAAATAACTGCCAAACCTTATAATCACCCTTTAAAGTATTGTCAAGTTTTATTTAATAAATTACTAATTGCCCAATACAATCAAGTGCTTTAGTATCAAATGTTTAGTTAATCACCTCTTTATACTTGTTTTCATTCAAATCTCATCAAAATGTATTTGAGTAGAGATTTGATCCCATATCAAATCTTCAGGGATATCACGTTCTATTGTTGACATTTTTTAGAGTAAAAATGTTTGATTTACGTGAGGAATAAAGTGAAAACTTTTGCTACTATCTGAATATGTGATTTTTGTTTCACATTTTTTATATGAGTAAAGCTTGTAAATTACAATTCATTAAATTCAACAAAAATCTATGACTTTAATGTAAATATGTCTCATAAATACAATAAATTAAACAGATTTAGCAAATTTCCAATGTTTATAATTTTGAGTTCATGAATGGAATCTTTTACTTAATATACTGTAATTCATTCATTTGAATAGAGAAATGATTTTTAATAATAATAAAGGAAAGCTCATAAAAGTACGGAATTTTTCTATATGAAAAGCTGTGATAATAAGTCATCAAAAGTTATGCATATTTCTCGCTTGTTTTCATAGAATTTATTGTTAATTTATTGCAAATGATAACGTGTTTTGCTATTCGTTTATAGAATAACAGTCATTGAATCTTAATTTATTTATATAACTAATAAACGGATCCAAAAGTTCTAAACCACAGCCATTTGTTATCAAACCTGTTATTCTGTTATATAATGCATAAAAAATTTTATGAATTTGATATCTAGATATCAGCTTTGGTTAGACCGCAAAATGTAATAAATACTGATTAACAAAGCTTTTGTCATTAGATATCAGTTTATGATAAAATAACATAACTTTTTGCAAGTCTAAAAATATTTATTAATGTAAGTTATTTATTACACAATACAAAAACAGTTTTGAACCCGTAAACAATAAATAAGTTTTTTATTTTTCAAGCCTGTTGTTAATCAACTGTTTGCTTAATTGATTATCTTTTAGTATTCATTACCCAATCCTTAAAGTGGTTTCGAAAAAACTATAGAATAATATTTTGTGAGTAATATTTACACAGACTATTGTGACAAAGTTATTATTTTAAAAAATAGTAATACATGAGATGATGACTTAATTCTCCTTATATGTACTCATAAAAGTTGTATTTATTGATGTCACTGATAGTTTCCTTATAAAACGAGACAAGCTATCAGAAAGAAGGGCAGTCACGGCAATCCTTCGTGTTAAATCAATCACAAAAATAAGCTCTTATTTAAGTGGCGGAACAGTTACGTAAAAGTTTCATTCATATTTTATCAATTAATAAAATTTGTTTTTCAATAATATTTTTCAGTTACAATCAAATACTAAAAAACACAAGTTTGCAATACATGTATATTGAAATGAAATAAACAGTTCTTTGGTATTTCATTAATAAAATTGAGATTTTTTTTTATAAAACAGTGCACTGTTTCGTTTGTGACGGAGTTCATCAAAATTCTAGTTTATAAATCAATCTCTTTTGAATAGAGTTTCAATTCCCTCTATTGTACACGTGCTCTCATCGATGCTATTTATCATTTAACTCATAGAGACCAAAGTGCGAAAAGTTTCTTCCTATCAAAAGCTCTATAATTCAACATTGAATTTGATAAAAAGTTCTCATTATCTTATAAATAGTTTCGTCGATACTAAAACTCACTCATTAGTTGATGAGATTTCATGAACAGCTTTTGAAATATAAAGTATATAACCGTTGAATATAAGAGTGATTTTGAGTTAATAATAATTTATAAGTCAATTATTAGATAACAAGTTGTTTGAGAAATCAATTGAATTAAGAAGTTTAGAGTTTGAGTTTTGATATTTAGAAGAAAAGCATAATAAAAATGGTCTTATATTCAGCATCTTGTGGTGAAGAACAAAGAACCTTTTCTGGTGTTTTAGAACTGGTCAGCGCTGAAAATAATAGCGTTAAGTCTCGAAAGAAGGCCGAAAAAGTTTTGGTTGTGGTTTATAAGACAACAGCCAATCATTTTGCGGTAATCTATCCTTTTTGGGGACTCGACAGCTCACGAAAGCCTATCTGCAGCATAAATCTTCATTCAACTAAAATTGAAAAATCATCTGTAAATCCTGACCGAGAATTTTCTATAGTCTCATCACGAGAAGGCGTTTCATTTCTATTCCGGACCATCGATCTGATCGGCAAATCTATTAAAGAAAAGTATTCGAGCGACGACTGGATCAAAGCTTTATCTTCTAATACTAATGAGATTTCGGTTTTTCTCAAGTCAACAGCCATTTACAAGAGTAGACACATTCCGCTTAATCTATCAGTTCTTAATGAAGTTAATGAAGAAAATGATTGAATCTCCACAAAAAATAATAAAAAACAAATCAAATATATCACTGGAACTGCTCTGATCTTTGAGATCTGCTCACTCTATATTCACACCGAAGAAATATTCGCATGAAAGCGATTGAACACTTTGATGGTCGAGTTCTATGCAACTCATGATGGATACGGCTTTCGATTAATTTTTAGAAATTTATATCTAAATAATTTAAATGATTGCTTTGTAAATACTTGACTGGCTTTAAATAATTTTACATTTTTATTATTAAGAAATATTAATTTAATGTTAATTTATACAGTTGTCAATAAATGATATTTTCATAGCTTTAAAATTGATATTTTGAAGTTGTTTGAACTCATTTTTTAACATTAGTTTCCAATACTGTCTCGAAGCCTATCATAAGTTTAAAAAATAAAGTTTAACTCTTCTCTGGAGTTCAAGTTTACTGATTAACAACAAATTTTTTTATTTCTTTTCACTTTGTTTATCGGTTTAACATTGAGAACTTTTTTGAACTCAGAAAAAAGTATTTTTTATGTGAATAATTTTGTCATTTTCATTGATGAAATAATGTTATTTTTTCTAGGATATTGTGTTCCTGTCTGAACATCCTTTTGAATATGTCTTTAGTCGTCTCATTAGATAAGACATTACATGGTATTAGAGATAATTTACTAGTATATGATAATAAATCATTTGAATAATAGTATGAAATAATGCTTGAATGGTGTGTCACTTTTTGTATGCAATTGAGTTCCTGTAAAAGCTATAAATTCTAAAAGCTGTTCACGAACTCAAATTTACATAAAATGCCATAAAATCTTTTATCAAAAGTTAAATAAGGAAATCGTGATTAAATGATCAATTCTCGAATTGAAATGTTTTGTAAAATTTGTGATATTTATTGAAAATAAAAACTTTTATTATTAGGTTTAAACCGCCTAATATTTATGATATTGCAAAATAGGTTCATAATCACATTCCAGTTATCTCTTATCTGTTTGACTCACAGCAGAAGACCGGCCACAATAAGATCTCTGGTTCTAGTTTCTCTTTACACAATAGTTTGCTTATAAGTTTTGATACTTTCAAAAAAAATTCTCAGTTAACACAAAATAAGAGTAAGTTTTCTATTAATATTCAAGCTGTGGAGTTACCTAAGTTTGTAATCTTTTGATTTGTTTTATTTCTTTTTTGATTTTATTTTTTAATTTAATCAATTTTACCAATAATTATACTTCAATGTTAAGCAAATTCAGCCCCTCTTGAAGGCAAAAGGCGTTTATGTGTTTTTGTGAACTCAAATTGATTATTAAGTCAAAGTTAATTGAAAGTTTGCATGAACTCCAATTTCATCAATCATTTTATGTTTTGAATTATTTATAATTAGGAAAAGCGTATTATTATTATTGATTAGTGATAATTGTCAGTTGGTTTTAGTTTAAATCTTGGTTTGAATGGTGAATAAAGTTAAATGCGAATCATTTAGCAAAGCCTTTAACTAACAATTCATACAATAATTGAACATTAGTTCATAAGTGAAAGATAAGTCAACTGAACTTAAGATATATGGATAAGATTTACACGAAATATAATATTAGAAGTCTATTCCCTGATTTGAGGCTAAGAGTCAATTATAAACCAGTTGTAACCGAACTCTACCGATTCTTTTTCCATAATATGATTCTCGCTCTCATTTCAATTATGATTTATGTTTAAATGGAAACAATTTTTTATATGAATATATGATAGAAGATCTTCGCCTTCATAGCAATTTTTCATCAGTAAACAAAAGAAACTAAGATTTTATTTAAAGTGATAAAATTAAATAATCTCATCATTCGAGATGTGTTGGGCTTTAATAAGGTTAATGAAGTCTCATTGCTAAGCGCCCAGTGTTAACATCAAACTATTATCTAATATATAATAATAAGATTTTTAGCAAAATTTTTATTTAAACAAAATTAGATAAATAGTTAATTCATAGCCTTATTTTCATAGTTCTTAAATCAGCTTAACATTTCATTTTCAAATGATTTGCATGAATGAAAAGCTGTAAATATCATGAATGACAACTTGAACCATACTGCCCCAAGGTAGGGGTGTGCCTAGGATGTACACCCCCAGACTTTTCGGAAACTGATAAAGTATCCTTTAGTCCCCCTTTGTTTATTTCAGTTTTCAAAAAATTATGAATTCAATACTTTTTAAATCTCTTATTATCAATAAAAAAAAAGTAGATTTGCAGAAAAACAATTTGTATTTTGTGAAAAAATTGTCATTCAAAACCGAAGAGTTTTTGACCCCTTCAAATTTGGAAAAATCCTGATTTGACACCCCTCCCAAAGGTCAGCAGGTCAACCTTGGGGCAGTCTGACTTGAACAGCAATTACACCACAACCAGTGATGCAGACGGTCGAGAGTTCTCAGAGTAACCCATAAGAGTTAGCGTATGTATCCTTACTGATCAATACTCAAGAATAATAGCATTCAATCTGAAATCATAAATCAAGAAAAATTGTTCAAAAATTATTTTCTTTCATTTTCAAACCTAAAATCATATCTTATGAGCACTTCTATGTGATTAAGTTTGTCAAAAATTGCTTCAATTTATATTGATTTCGCAATTCTTATCATTGCGAAAATTCAAGAAATAAGTAGTTAGAAATCAATTAATTACAGATATTTTTGAGAGCTTTTCAATTAATAAAATAAAAGAGAGAAACTTAAAAAGTTTGTTGTATAGAATGGGAACTTTTAACTTTGAACTCCAAAGTTTGAAGCATAGCTGAATGCAAATGAAAAATGATTTTAACTTATGTCTAATTCTAACAAATTGTGCTTTACTCAGAAAATGAAACACATAAACTTATTTTCAATCATTAATGAGATTATTCCTTGAATTTGTTAGGAATGTTAGGAATGTCAGGAATGTTAGGAATTTTTTGGCAAATTCCAGAAGCAGTGCCGTAACCAGGCTTTGCTTTTTAGTGATAGCAGTTGAAAGATTTTGCTTAATAGAGTCATCAATTGAAGCTGAATCTTATTTTAAGCCACACTATAATTATTTTAAATACAATTCCTCGAAATTAATTATTAAATTATCAAATATTTTTCGTGTATTTAACAATTGATAGAAACACTCAGAAGGCAAGAAATTTGCGGTCCGCGCGCCGCAGTCTGAGAAACCCTCAATTATTCAATAAAAGATAACGAAATATAAATTCTTCAGACTTTTGTATCATTAATAACCTTATAATTACATGTATTATCATTCTGTCATAAAACAAAAGACTTATCACTTCATTTATTTTTTTCATTTCATTCACTTTATTTTTTCTAAAGAATTCGTAGTACACAACTCATCCAATTAAAAAGTCACGTATACTCACATCAATTTATTGCTCAACTAATTTTTTCCCAGCAATAGATTTCATTGCAATTTTTGAGGAAAGAATAATCAAATTATATTCTGTTTGTTAGAAATTTTTTAAAATAAAGTCAAATAATCAACTTTTTTGGAAT
>JAQFZT010001785.1:0-13686 GCA_034696325.1 Camisiidae sp. | reverse complement strand
GATATGCTTATTCATCTATAACATGTTCAAAAAAATTATAAACTTAATGAAACATTTTCTCAATTTCTATGCAACGAAGTATATATTCGTAATCAGTATGACCAGGAGGTCATGCACTGGCTATTCATTTTTCAAAAAAGCAAAAAAAAAATTTTTAATTTTAGCAAAAACTATCCCCTGTCAGGAATCGAACCCACAGCAATGCTATACAAAATGTTTGTTTTTTTATATTTGCCGTTCTTCTGAACGGCTTTATAGCTAATCTTAATAAATTGGTTTTCGTTAGACCGGGTTTAACTTTTAACTTAAAACTCATGCAAACTATGAACTAAAACTAGTGAAGACCGTTTTAAACCCAGAAAACCAGTGAAATTGTATGTAAACAACTAGTTTGAAGGTTATGAATATATGCTTTCTTGATAAATAAAAACATTTCTGAAGTAATACTGACTAAATATGATATAATTATGAACTCTATTCAATTTTTAGGCGATATAAATGAAGACAAAATTGAAGTAAAAATATTTTTATAACTTTCACTATTTTAATTACTTTTATCAAAGATCTACTATTAATATGTCTAAACAGAAATTTAATAAATTCTGAGTTC
The DNA here is from genome assembly GCA_034696325.1 of Camisiidae sp. Classification (NCBI taxonomy): domain Eukaryota; kingdom Metazoa; phylum Arthropoda; class Arachnida; order Sarcoptiformes; family Camisiidae; species Camisiidae sp. The sequence goes on along the minus strand of JAQFZT010001785.1, from coordinate 13,076 downwards.
AATTGGATATAAATTTCAAAAAAGTCTTCACTCATTCACTTATCGAAATAAGAAATTGTCAATATTTTTCCCGAATTGTTTAAAATAATATTTCCTTACAGTTAAAGAATTAAATACTCAATACATAGAAAAATGACTTAAAACCCCTCTTAAAACTAGTGAAATTATTTTTAGTTTAAGACCGAGTTTTGAGCTAAAACTGTTTTGAATTTTCAGTCCGCATAAGTTTTAAACCCGTTTTTGGGATTTAGGCCGGTTTTAAGGCTTAAAGCAGTTTTAAAAAGTACTGTGCATTTGGGCCTTAGTGTTTATTTATAATATAAAAGAAACATTAGATTTGAAGACAGAGGCGTACATTCAAAGTTTATTTTAAAGAGTAACCACTTTTTTGAAATTATAAGAACTTCGGGCATCCCTTGAGACTATGCAGATCCATAAACTGGTCAGATATCTCTGCTATTATCACAGACGGAATTTAGTTAGAAATAAGCAGAGGGCGTAGCCATAATTTTTTTTAATTTGAAAAGTAGCCGCTTTTTTAGAGAAATAAAAATTTAGGCACCAGCTCAGGTCATAATGATTATTATGAGACTGGTTTGGTGTCTGTAAGATGACCACAGCCGGAGTTTTATTGGAGACAAAATTCAGAAATAAGTATCTTATTATGTGAAATAATTTAGAAATAATTGCAATATTAGAAATTATTAATGATAGAATTCCGTTAGCAACACATCAGAACTCAAGAGGTAAACCATATTTTCGAAAGTCTGTCATTTCAAATATCTGTCAAAACTTTTTGGATTAAACTCAACAAATAGATATCTGTTAATGTAATGAACGCAAATGGAGGGTAAAAGATGAAGAAGATGTATAAAACAGCCTTCCAGTATGCATTCATTAAATGTAGTGCTCGATGTTTACGCTCGCATCGCATGCCAAGCGCTCGAGTTTTTTGTCCCTTAACTGTATAAAAGGATCAAAAACTACAGCATTTTTATATTAAAAGTTAAAATTATTAGACTTAATAAAAATTTCCGAATTATATTTTAAGTAAAATCTTTAAATTAAAGCTATAATCGAAAATGTTAAGTTTGAAGTTATTTTTTTTATTGATAATCTATTTTGTTCAGAATATAACTGTACTAATCGGTAATTATCTACAATGAATAAACACCGCAATTTCATGTTACTAACAATTATGAATTTTATTGTTGATTATTTTAGCTCAGAGTAGCTGCTCTTCTTATGTTACATGTGGAAATGTTACATATGTAGGATGCAGAGAAAATGTTTCAACAGAGAGTATAGAAAATCCGTCCTCTCCAACATGTGAAGTATATTCATTTAAGGTAAGTATCTCTTACTATATATGTTCACCAATTCGCTCCTTAAGAACTATTGAGTCTTAGAAGTCCCAAAAATTTCAAGTATAATATTCATAATCGATTTAATTAGTTTTATTATATTTTTGAATTTTTCAAGTCAAGTATTCAAAACAAACAAGTATATAGTTTTGTAATCCTGTCTGTGCTTTATTGTTATGAAAAATTGGTCCTGAAATTTTCATATTAGTGAATATTATTATTGATAAAATCATTTTCAAAGATTTCATTTTGAGATAACATGTACAGTTAAATGTTTTTACTTCGAACACTTAATCTTTGCAGAATATTCAATTTAAGTTAATAAAAGTTTTACAGACTCTTAATAAAGTTTATTCTTATATATTTTCGTTTCACTTTATATTTCAAGCATAGAAATTAAGAGACAGCACACTTTTATACAAATAGAGTTATTCAGATATACAGAAATCATTAGTTTTTTTGATTCACTTTTGCATTGAAAATAATGCTTTATTTCTACAATAAATTTTTCTATACAACGTTTTCCACGCAAATAACTACAAAACATGACATCGACGTCAAACTTATCTATTTGTATATTTTAGATATTATTTTTACTTTAAGATGAAATACAGCAGGGAGCACTTCGTTTCGGTACATTTCATTTGATGATCCTTTAGTTTTAGTTAACTTTTGAGTTTGAAAATGGGATAAATTTTTTGGGAATAGGTTATTGAGTAGATCGAAAACAACAGGGAAAGGATGAATCGTGATGTAACCATAAATTATGTTTGAATAAATGTAAACCAATATTTAATAATGAATTTATTTAGTTTTGCAAAAATTATTTCTTAATAAACTCACAAATTATAATGTGAATCTCATGCGAGCACTCAGTTTAATCTAAGCTCCACACCTGTAAATTTCAATTCTAAGCGTAATGGATGAAAGTATATTTGAGAACAGGTGTTCAATAGCTCTCAAAAATGCCTGTTTCAATTATTTGCAATCAAATTGTCTTATTTTTTAATTTTGCAAAATATTTCATATTTCAACGTTAATCATATAGACCTTACAGAGCATTTTAGCGAAAAAACTGATTTATGAAAACGAGATTATTGGACACCCTTTAATGTGTGTCAAATACTATCGAGTAAAGAATTACAAGCAGTAGAGACCGTAACTATTTGTTAACTAAATTTTCTGACAGCTTTCTCTTCTATTTATATAAGAGTGTTGAAGTTTATTTTATCTAATATTTATCTTGACCTTATTTTATCTCACACCCAATCAATTTTCAATTTAATAGGGTATTCCATATGCAAAGCCCCCAACCGGTGATTTGAGATTCCGTGAAACACAACCGCTTATATATTTAGAACCAACAAATATAAATTGCACTGCGTATGGAAACTCTTGTATGCAACCACCGCTCGACAGTGATTATAACAATTTTATTTATTCATCGGAAGATTGTCTTACTTGTAACATATGGACTAAATCACTTTCAAACTCATCGAACCTTCCGGTCATGGTTTATATACACGGAGGAGCTTTTCTTTGGGGCGGAAGCAGAAATTCCGATGGAACACAGCTAGCTATGAGAGATATTGTATTTGTTAATATGAACTATCGTTTGGGTGCTTTTGGTTTCTTTTGCACTAATAGTACTGAAGCACCTGGAAATCAAGGTCTTTATGATCAAACAATGGCACTTAAATGGGTTAAGGAAAATATTAGATGTTTTGGTGGAAACCCGGAAGATATAACACTTTTCGGACATAGTGCGGGTTCTATGTCAGTCAGCAATCTTATGGTATCAGATTATAGCAAAGATTTGTTCAATAAAGCTATTTTGCAATCAGGTTTGTGAATTTAAATGACCAGAACTAAAGTTGCGGCGAATACTTATTGGTACTCATTATTTATACTCTACGGGGAAATTTTCACATTTAAAATGAAATTTAAAATGAAATTTCTCATGAAATTTTCAAAATAATATTTAACAGTAGTTCAACTGAAATAATGGATAGAACCCGGGTTCACGGGACAAGAGCTAGGGGTTGGATGGGGAGATTTTTCAAAAACTCCTCATGTAAATGCAATGTCTAACTCCACTGATCACCGTTACTTTAGTCACTCCGAATTTAAATCTAAAATTAATTGAATCAAATTAAATTAATAACAAAGTTTACTCATAAATTTAACCAATTTTTTGTACAGGAATTTTAAAAAATAGAGTTTATAGTATGCATTAATATGGTATCAAAATTTCTTATTTATACATGAAATGAAGAGACCTATAGTTTTTGGTTTGGTTTAAAATTTCACAGTTTCTGCAAATTTTAATAGTTGAGATCAGGATAAATCATTTTCATTGAATGAGTCAAACATAAATAGAATAAAATATTATTAATCATTTTCTTTTAAATATTAGTTAGCGTTTGGAAAATCAGTGAAAAGATAGCTTCAAGGCGTCGTTCATTAAGTACATACGCAAAAATATCGTATTTCTAGACCCACTCTCTCCCCTAATTATGCTCTCGTACGCTTCGATAAAACAAAACAGTATGTACTCTCAGGCTTAACCCCTCTATAAAGAATTAAATCATCCTTTCATATAATGGATGTGATGACAGCGGTGCCCTTAATGGCGACGGTTGGTGTGATATGGGTCATAATTTTGGTGGTGGCGGTATTCAAGATGTCTAAAAGACTTGTGTAGTGTAGTTTAATCATCTTCTTCAGGTCTTGTAAAGTGATGAAATTTCTTGTCATAATTTTTCACTGCATTCCAGATTTTGGGAACTTGAAAATAAAAAATTGTGTGTACTTTTTCAGTAACCCACCATCATATTCATACTCTCTTGTAGAACATACCCTATCAGTATGTACGTACTTAATGAACGACACCTAAGGTAGTTGAAGCTTTTTTTACAAATTTAGTTCTAGTCAAGTTTGTGGAAGTAGAGTATCAACATGTTTTTTTTAATCTGACATGACACCCCATGTTTATTCTTCATGATTTTCAATAATAAAAAGTTTATTAATTTGACAAAAACTTAACTTAGAAAAAAATTATACCCAGTTATTAGAATGAATAACAATATTACTCATTTGCCTATAAACGAGAATAGTCATAAACATGTACTATCGCAACAGATTATTGGTTGGGAAATAAAATACGCGCTCAAAAATGCGTCATTTTTCTAAGGGAATGCTAATTAAGTTTGTATACTGTAAAAAAGTAACTCAATAGATCTTTTGGTTACAAAACTTTTTAGTTTCATAAAATTATTCAGTAATCCCCTAATATTTAGGGCTATTTTTAACCTTTATTCTTTTTGCCGATAGTACGCTATCAAATGAAATGATAACCAATATATTCTCCCAAACGATGTGCGTGAAAATCAGCACTTAATAAATTTGAATGAAAAAATAACTTTTATAAAGAAAAATTTGTCTAATTCTAATTAAAAGTATATGTATTAAATTTAAATGACAGGTGCGAGTACGTGTTCTATATTTTCAAGACCGTTAGATTATTCGAATGCACAGGCAATAAGATTCGCATCTAATTCCACGGTATGGCTTTCAGCATCAAAACCAGGTGCATGTACAGGGGATGATTATATCGACTGTCTGCGCAAAAAAAACTCGTTTGATATACTCCAAGCTCAGAGCTTAGCTGTCTTGTGGAATCCATCAGAACCATGGTATTCAGCATATCTTCTTGAATTCGTGCCATGTTATGGTGACGCTTTCATACCCGTTGCCTTGAATAAGTCTCTGGAAACTGGAAAATTCAGACATAATATAACAGTCATGATTGGGCATGTTCAAATGGAAGGGGCTTTATTCACACAACTATTTGACTTGGTTAGACTTTTAGGGTTAAGATATCAACCTAATGATGTTTTAACTCTATCAGGTCTTACTAATACTTTGTTGCCTCTCTTTTCAAATTCTATCATACAAGAAGGTATCCTGGCTTTATTCAGGTTAATGATTGTGTTGGTTGAACTTTTAGGGTTAAGATCTAATGTTACAACATTAGAAGATTGTAATAATCCTGCTAACATTCCTTTTGTATCAAAATCTATCATACAAAATGATATAAAGGATCATTTTTTTGATAATCAAACAAATGCCAATGATGTTGCACAGAAATACACAGAATCATTTCAAGATTACCCCTTTTTTGGCCCATCTTTATTTACCAGTTCTAGAGAGAGATATCGCATAAGAGGAGCTGCTACTCATTCATTAGGGGATTTCTTGTTGACCTGTCCATGTATACTTTTCGCCAAATATTTAGTTAAAAGTGAATATTTTACTGGAAAACTCTATCAGTATAGACTTACGTATGCAAATCAAAAATCTCCATGTTATCGGTCATGTTGGTGTAACGCTACTCATTATGATGATGTACCTCTAGTTTTGGGTTTTCCATATATGACAAGAGAAGACTATTCAGATACTGATAGGAATTTCAGCACTCAAATTATGAAATTATGGACTGATTTCGCTAAAAATGGGTCAGTTGTAAAGTGTTAGTTAAACTTTTGATTTTTGTTGAACTTTTATTTTAGTTATCCCGGAACTGTCAATGGAAAGGTTTGGCCGACTTATACCAAAGACCCTAACGGTCATATTAATATAAAGTACATAGAATTACATCCGGATAATAATAGATTTGGACAAACATTCGTTGATGCTTACGATGGAATCAATGAATACACTCCGAATGTTATCATGAATTGCGAGAATTATTGGGATAAGATTCTCTCCGATCAATTTGGATTTTAAAATTAAGCACATATTTTCTCAAATTTAGAATAAGAAGTAATAAAATTATTGAACAGAATATTACTCAAAGAATTTCATAAATAATGATTAAATTCTCTGTTAAAAATGACTTACCGAATATCTTTTGTTTAGGGTTTACTATTAGTACTTATACAGTAGATTTTTTAAAAATTTATCATGTACTTTAACAAACAGTATGTGCTTAGAGTTACAGTTTGAGACTCTTTGGAGATGAAAACAGTTAGTATTATAAGTGAATCATTAATTTATTATCCAGAATGCTAGTCAACACATTGCACACATTCACAGACAAATTTTGGGTAACATCACAATAGACTCAGAGAAATTACTTTTGACAGTTAGTATTTATAGAAGTTTTTACGAAGTTTCTAACGTATCAGTTATTATTTAGCTTTTGTATATCATATTTGCATTTGAAAAAAATGGTCAGTATATCAATAGTCTGAAAGGAAAATATATGAAGCATTTACTATAAGAGCTTATAATCAAACATTACTATTAAATCGAGATAAGGGTCAATACATCAACAATACATCAAGTTTTCAATTGTAAAAAATCTGAACTTAAGTTTTAACGTTCAGTTTTATAATTATTTGAATCTATCATTTCCCTGACGATGACTTCTGCTGAAGTCGAAAGTACTCGGAATTAATGTTTTATTTCTAAATAAAAATAATTTTCACTAAAACAAACAGTTAAATTACAAACACATTCATATTTAATTGTTTAAAAAGAGTTTTTGTTAACTTTGAAAAATACTTTTGAACTTTACTTCAATACAATGACTCTGTTGTCGAAATTATTTTTACTACAATTCTTAGAATTGTTGATAATATACAGAATAAAACAAAATAAACAACTGCTTATTGAGAGAAACATAACTTCATAAACAATAAAAATGACTGAATGCTTCTCAATAAATGAGCCTAAAATGAAAGGTGAGAACAAGTTTAGCGAACCAGAAGCGAAGGTAAGTATAGTTCCGATTCTATCAGTTATTCCAATGTATTGTCTTATGAAAGCAAAGATCGCCGGAAACATAGCAGAGAATCCAAAGCCTATCATAACATTCGCAGTCAATAAAACAGATATAGAGTTTTGAGCGAATATCAGGATAATTACAGCTATGATTGAAATAAGGAAATGATATGAAATCATGTGTTGAGGTTTTATTTTAATAGCTATGAAAACACTGATTGCGCGACCGATAGTAAAAGAAGTAGCTTTTGCTGATATGACTCCAGCCGCTTCACTAGCAGTCAATTGAAGGGCTGAGTATTGATAGTAAGTTGAGTCGAACTGCAAGAATGTCGTCTCCGATGTGTTATATGACGCCAACCAAACAGCGAACAGACATATCATTAGTTTTCGTGGACTTTCTTTTCTGTCAAAAACTTTTGTATCAGAATTAGTGTTATTTTCTTTCTCTGTCTCGTTTCGTACAGAATTTCTATATCTTTTAATCACAAACATCAGCGCCAACAGAATCGGAACTTTCATTTGAAAAACAATTTCAAAATTAAATTTCAGTATTGATTAAAAAATATTTGAATTACATGTTACTTGTATTGAGCCATTTATAAAATAAGGAATTTTCATTTTAGATCTCCTGTCATTCTCTTCAATGATTGTTGTGTTGACTGTTGGCGTCATTAAAGTTGTTGTAATTGTATTGACTGTTTCATTGAGATAATGATTGAGTTCACCCGTCAGATAAGATTTAGTCAGCAGTGGAGATAAAATAGTTCCGATTCCAAACATGAGCTGTAAAAGTTGTAAAATCGGTGCACTATTTTGTTTCCACATCTCTATCAGCCAAACACTGACAATACTATTCCAAACACCTGAACCCAAACCAACAATAAATGCGCATAAATATAAAGACCATAAATTAGGTGAATGTGGTATTAAAGTGGATGAAATACTCATGAATACCAAGAAAATTATTGCAGTCATTTGTCTGTTAATGTATTTGAACAGAAACCCGACTGAAAAAGTTTTTTAAATTAGAGTTTAGTTATTATTCAAATTTCAAGATATGTTTTTTTTTATGTTTTTAAGAATTTGAATTATAAACCAAATGATTACTTACAAAGTGAGCCAATTAGTAAACCTATTGTCACGAATGTTGAGAATAAAGATATCAAAACTGTTGATGTTTCGAGTATGTGCTTCATATCAACCAATACCAGACCAAAAATTGAAATTGTCATTCCCTTAAGTAATTGAACAAAAATTTAATTAAATAAGTCAAATATCATAAAAAATATAAGTGTATTCTGAAGTTAAGTTACAAATGCCGTGTGATTTAAGCACATGATCACTGTATAAACATATTTATCCCAATTTTGAAACATCATTTTCTACATCGATTTTCTTCTTTCAATCTCTCACTGAATTACAAACTGTATTTACAAACTATATTTAATTCATATTAGACATGGTTAAAGTTTCAATAATATTATGTTTCTCGTAAAATTTACTCGTTGTTGAAAATTTAAACATGTAATAATGAAGATAGATATTATTGACTGGAAGTTATCATAATAGTACAATAACTTAGATAGATAATAATGGTAAACAAACTTTTCGTTCAAGTGTTTTGATAACTATTAATAACATTTGATAACTATATTGAAACCCGGTATTAGTCGGCTCTTTCCGACTGATACCCGGAAACTCATTATTTATTAGATGTTCCAATTTGGATAATAAACTTATATTAATAATTAATTTAATCACTCCAACACAGAATCTTTTTATGATTAAAAGCCCCTGGAAGTCAATTTTTATAAATTTTTCCTTATAAAAATAAGACTAAATAACATGCATAAAAATGCTGACTTTAACAAATGACCCCCAGTGAAGACTAGTTAAAATATATAACAATAAAACATTTGACTACATGTCAAATTTTTTTCTTATCAATAATTCAGATTCAATGAGGACTTTATTGGAAAAAATAATTAAACCAAAATGTTTATAAAATAATTGTTTTCTAATTTTAACCCCTCGAGTGGACGACTAAAAAATTTATTTATTCCAACTCTGGAATATCTAAAGTGTGAGAAAACATTAGTGTCCACTCATATTGAAAAATTCGTAAAAAAGTGCATCCTTTCATTTGTGAGCCGCGTTTTTTAAATACATTTCGATACAAATAAATGAATATTTATTTCTATTTTTGGGATCATTTCCAAATTTAAACTGAAGAAAGAAATTTTGTGTTAGGCGTCATTCATTTAGTGCACACGAAGAAAAATTCAAATTTCAAACCGCTATCCCCTCTAACACGCATCTGCAAGCTTTCATATAAACCCCAAATATAGTGCGCACTCATTTTAGCTTTAACCCCCCCCCCTTGAAAATAAAAAAACACAACTTATTTTTACTGCAATTAATTGAATTTGAGTTTCTACATTAATAAATTACAAAACAATTTCGTTGTTGAAGCTAAAAATAGATTTTCCCACAATTCCTTTGAATTAAAATGTGAATGTTTATGACTTAACCCACTCGTTTGCGTGCGCACACTTTTCATTTAGCCTAACCTATAAACGTGCACGCATTTATACGCTTTTGACTGACTCCCTCCCCCTCCCTTACTGCGTGCGCACTAAATGAATGACGCCTTATGAAATGAAAGTCTGATTGAGTCGATGTTTATCCTTATCTTATTTGAGAATCAAACAAAATTTAATACAAAAAATTGACCCCAGTTTTAAAAATAAGGATTTCTATACGCATCTCTATATTCAATTAATTTTTTGACCCACAATCAAATTAAATGATTAGTAGAAATGTTCAATCTATTGAGTTCAATGCCATAATAAACTAGATCAAGTCAAGTATTATATATAATCTTATAAACAATGTTAAAAAACAATTAATTATAATGTTATTCAATTCAATTTAACTGTAAGTCAATGAAAAAAATTGAAGTGTTTGTGTTAGAAAATTATTCTATACTTGTTATATACTTTTATTACAAAATCTTAGAAAATTTGTGCTTAGATTTCTAATAAAAATTTTCTTAGATTTTTGTAGAAAAGTTAAACCACAAACTCACAAAGTATATAATAAGACTGTTCCTGAATTTGATAAAAGCTCACTGAAAGATATACAGTATACTTTCATGCATTACACGTTTTTGCACAAGCCAACTGTACTTATAAATAACTGATAATAAAATGATTAATTTTGTCAATCATTGGCTTCAAAAGTTTCTTAAATTACTAATAACTATTGATGGCATAAATGTGAATCATTTTTTTGTTGTGAAAAAGTTAATGAAAGCATGCTTTTCAAACTCTGAATTTGACTCTTTTACATCTCTTAGTAGTTTGAGTAGACTCATTGCTATTTAATGTCTTTTCAAAATTTTTTGCTTTGTCAATGAGTCTAATTTTATAGTGCAGTTGCATCTCTTATAGTATAGTATTTGTATTGCACAAAAGTATATATCTTTAAAAATCTCGCTTTTATAAAATTCAGGAACAGTAATAATGTGGATATTTTATGGAGATTTATCAGCACATATTCTAAAAGATTTCATATAATGAAAGGGTTTAATTAATTATTTACTCCTTCAAATAATATAATATATATATTTTCTTTGAATTAAATATTTCATTTAGACTTACCACCTGTACAGTATCTTCCTGTATTGCACAAGATTTCGTTCAGTGTATAGGAACTCGATTTAGAGTTTCCAAGGTCAACTTCATCTCCATTGGAGTGGAGATAGAGTTTAAAATTCATTTGGTAGTGGAGATGGAGTAGACTCTTGTGAAGTTGAAAATAAAGTTTATACTGGAGATGGAGTTGTATTGGAGTTAGTTTTAGGCAATAATCAATTGAATGAGGGAATAAAGCCGCTGTAAGGTAATGTTTGAGTCTGAATGTGATGCCACCTCATAGTTAAAGAGTTGAAGCTTACCGTTTCTCATGAAAAATGCTTTCAATTTTCACCACTTTGGCGTGCATAAGACTCTAACGTTACTTTATAACGGGTATAGAAGTGGAGATGGAGTTGAAAATGAATTTCTTAGTGGAGTGGAGATGGAGTAGAGATTTTTGAAAATTTGGTACACTAGCTCGATTTAAGAGTAATTGTACAGGATTTCACTGTCGATTCTATGGGTACATACAAGTATTAGTGACTCAATTCTGGCGAAATTCACTTGATATAAATTTTATCCAAGAATACTTTGAGGATATATTCAGAATTAAAATTTAATGATTTGATGTTATTAAAAATCTGTAATGTCAAGCGTACGAGCTTTTAGCGCTCAGTGTAGCGCAAGCGTTGAGCGTCTCATTTTTTTAAAGCATGAGCGCGCTCAACGCTCATCACCTTTGAGCGTTTGCATTGAATTCGAAAATGAATATGAATGAAGGATATAAAGATGCAATTCGAGTTTTTGTTTTAACAATACAACACAGTTTTGTTTAATACACAATTAAGGAGAAATCAATGATTTAAAACTTCGAATTTCCACAGAAAATTGTTTCTTTTTGTTTCTTGTAAAATATTTGAAGCTTTCATATCAAAGTAACAAATCCAATGCTAAAACGCTCGATCCGCGAGAGTGAGCGCGGGCGTTCACAAATAAAAGAGCGTTAAGCTCTTACTGAGCGTAACCATTAATGTTTGAAAATTTCTAATAATTAGTCAAAAAATTCATTTTTTCAAAATTTTATACATGGGCCCCCATTTGATAATTTTTGTACAGGAATCAAACAAAGAAAAGGTGGTAAGTCTAATTTGGTTTCAAAAATATTTTGTTTTTATGTAAATTTGTAGTAAAGTTTATGGATGTGAACATTTCTGTTGAATATTTCTAAAGAATTATATTTATAAAAATTTATATTGATCAATATAAATTTTATCCCAATAATTAATACAATTATTTATAACACAAGGTTTGAAGCCATCCTTTCCTTTATATCTATTAACAAACACATTACCTAATCGTGACGGATCCGGATTGAGCTCTAAATATGACACATTTGGAGATCTATCAGGTAGAAAACCCAATTCTGGCCAATGATTGCCATTCACTTTTGGAGGAGATCTAGAGATACACATTTGAATAGTCAGTTCAAAGAAAAGAAAATTTTGAAAAAAGATTTGTATAATTTGAAAGATAAATAGCTGACCCGTATTTAGCAAAATGAGTCCAAATACAAACTAATATTGAGCTCATTTTTTTATCAGTTTCTGTCCATCCATCTTCATGGAGAGGGCGACCAAAAACTAGGGGCACTTCATCTAAATGTGAATTGTTAGCCCATTTACTTCCATAAGAAATAGATCTTGAATTTGCATAAGTGAATCTATACTGATATACTTTCCCCCTGAAATCTGGATGTATTGCTAATTTGGCTCCAAATAAAACTGTTGGACACACATATGTATAATCACCACCTGAATGAACAGCTGAACGTCTAATCTCATTCTGTTGTAAAAGCAATAATGATTCCGAGTCTGCAAACGGAGCTGTATATGAGTTTGCGATTTTATTTCCTAATGCATTCGTATCCAATATGAATACATTTTTTATGTCATTTTTAACTATGTCTTTGCTTATATCTAATGTTGTGCTTATATTAGGAGAATATCTGAGGCGATTTCTCTCATCAGCTGCGAGAGCAATAATCAAACCTTCCATTTCGTTGTGTCCGCACATTAGCTTGACATTAGTCTTAAAATTGCCGTCTTTCAAAGCATCGACTGCTGATTGAGGTATGAATTCATCTCCGAATATAGCCTTGAACAGATTTGCTTCAATTCTGTTAGATTCAGAACTCATAATTTGGGCGTTTTGAGCGTCATTAAGCTCTTTAGCAGATTTACTTCTTAGACAATTTATCCAATCATTTTTATTATTACATGAGTTT
>JAQFZT010001784.1:0-13693 GCA_034696325.1 Camisiidae sp. | reverse complement strand
TTAATTACTCAATAGTTAATAATTGATAAATTTTAAGTTTTGTGATTGAATTTGATAAAGACGTAATTATTGTAGAATTTGAGTTTTTAAAAAGTTATTGTTCTATCAACTCTTCATTTTTTCCCGGATTTGCGGGCTTTGGACATTAGAAGTAACACTAAGAAAATTAGACCACAAAGAATTGCGAACAATTATTGGAAATTTCAAAAATGAAAAATAACTGAATTTCATTTAAACTTCTCGATTGTTCCTTAAAAAGTGCACCAAATTATAAACAGAGTAACTGAATGTCTATGAAAATAAAGTTACTCTGTTTATAAAATGGTCCCCAAAAGGAACAATCGAAACTTAGTCTTTGAAATATATTTGCAATACAAACTATGACTTGAAATAACCATTTGAAACCAAATGACGGATGTCAGAGCTCTTAAATACAGAGTTTTAACTAAATTATAGTTGTCCTGTAAAGTAGAGATTCCTGGAGTTGGATCAACAAATTTAAATTCTTAGCTTTAGTGATATTCAGCAATTAATTCTTTCACAAATTATTTAGAATAATAGGAAACAAAATCAATATTCAAATTTGTATTATTAGGTTGACATCCAGAGAACCGAAAGCCATACGTAACTTTTGAGTGAATAACCCATTTAATAAAACTATTTTGATTTAAAATGATTTGTATATGTAATAGAAATACTGTTAATTGAATTAGAAGAGTGAGGACCCTTATAAGGCATGTTAAATAGATTTGTGTTAAGAAATTGAGCGATAGGAAAATGACTTAAAAAAGGGGTTCTGAAAACTGATTATGCGCTTCTTCCTTCGGCGCACAAGCCATAATTGATATGTTTGTGAAACGGGTTGGATATAAGTGATGTTTGGCAAAATTGGTGATAACTTCAGTCCATAAATAAGGTTTAGTATACCGTATCCAATGCGTATCCAACACAATCAACTCATTTCATTTAATACATAAGACTTCACACATCATTTCAACTTAAAAAGTATGAGACAAACTTCAATGATTACAAGCTTTCAATTAATTCTATTAAAAGATACGCTTCAATGAAACTGTGCAAATGTTACGAAACATTTTAATTGGAGCGCATCTCAAAAACTTGTGCTTATTCGATAACAAAAAATGAGAAACTTTAAATCATCTGATTAATGAACTATTTCCTAATAATAAATGAGTTCAAGTTACTAGTTGTTTAAATGATTATTTAAAGGATTGTTGTGACTATTATTTCAATTTGAATTATTGTATATTTCAATCATTCAATTCTCTGACGAATATTTGTTAGAGAAGTCGAAAGCGCTTCATTCAACTAGTTTAATGTCATAATAAAACTTCTCGCCAAGTATTTAGAGTTTAAGAAACGAATTTTTATCAGAAGCTCTGATCTCTGATCTCTGACATTATGACTTACCTCAACCCAACTGAATATTTTGAGCCGAAGTAAGAATAGCAATGTATGGAGTCCTCTAAAGCTCATTTTTGTGAATTGATTGTACTCTGTATATGTGGTTCATTTTTTAATAATTAAAGCTAAGTTAACATATAGTAAATAATTCAATGAAAAATCAGTCATTTTATCAATAAATCAATTATAAGTTCACTTTCACATTGATTATCCTTTATAATGACGTTTGCCTCCATGTGGAGCCGGATGCTTGAAACGGTATCCAAACGAAGCATGTTTATTATATCCATGTCCTTTTGATGGTCCTCTCCACACGTTGATATGTGTACGACCGCCGTGATGGCCACTCATTACAGGAACTGTCAATGCTATCATTAAAGTCAAAGCAAATATTCCAATCAACATTTTTTTCTATGGAAAAGTTGGATTTTATAAATAAGTATGGTTTGAAACTTCCAATTAATATTTTGATTATGATTTAAATTAAAACAAATACAAATAGGATAAAGTAAATAATAAATATATCAGGATTCATCCATCAGTAAAATTAAAAAACTTTTACTTTCAGAACTCCCACGCATTTGCATCAAATCAATTTAGCTTATGTTGCATTCTAATCCAATAGGGAAGAGCGAGAGAGAGAGAGAGAGAGAGAGAGCGAGAGAGAGCGAGAGAGAGCGAGAGAGAGCGAGAGAGAGCGAGAGAGAGCGACAGAGAGCGAGAGAGAGCGACAGAGAGAGCGACAGAGTGAGAGCGAGAGAGCGAGAGCGAGAGAGCGAGAGAGCGAGAGCGAGAGAGAGAAATTCTTATATCATTATTTCTTTCACAGCACTCACATTCATGTTGAAGAGTTGATGTTTCCCAGAAAAGAAAAACAGAGAATTGATGCCTTCTATTAGTTAGTAGAATGACCAAAGAATTGGACAGTGCAGTAGCTTTTGAATGGCATCATTCTGTCTAGTATATGGTGTGCCAAGATCTTTACGGACGGATGAGCATTGGGTGAGTTTATGGTCATGCTTAACATGAGAACAGGTTAAATTACATATTATTAGCTAATAGTTTGTATAAAACAAATAGCAATCACTTTAAGAGATCATATTATTTATCGCAATAGACATTAATCTCTTCAAAACTTTAATGAGAAAACATTTCTTAGACTTGATGTAATGCCGGAAACTTTTTGATAATCATTAGTCCATAATTGGTTGATTCAGCAGTTATTTATTTTTTTTTGCTTCAATAATTCAGACGACAAAATAGGTCAACAAATTCTCAATGGTCTCAATAGGAAAATGATTTCGTTAGTATCGTCTCTGAATATAATGTGTGCTTACCTAATATTACAAATGCAAAAGTTTTTTGCGTACAATTCCAACTAAACATGTTATTGAGAAACTTTTTATCCGTGTTACCATTTTATATTGAATTAACTCTTCCACATCAATACTCTATATATACTCTAGAGCAAGCTTTCTGCGGCCCGTGGGGTCAATCCAAAATTTCTGGCCCTCAGATTGTCAATTGTTGAATACACAAAAAAGCTTTATGTTTTGAAAGATTTGTTATGTTATGTTTATTTTTCCATTAAAAAAAAGATTATGGCTTAAAATAAACAAAATCTTTCAACAATCATTACTGACAAATCAATTTTTGAGCCTTTTTACTCTATTTTTCCAGGTAATGAAGAAAATCTTTCAAAATTGAAGTTTTTCTCAAAAGAAGTGAAGGTTAAGCTCGATTTTTATATTAATGTTTGAATGTTTGAAAATTGCAACCCGGCTCGACATTGTATTTGCACTCATATAAACTGGCCCGCGAGGCAAAAATGTTTGAGAAACATTGCTCTACAGTATACTATAATGTAGTATAAAATTTAATATGTTAAAGTATATACCACTTCACTTTCGCAATTAATCTACAAAAGTTATAATTTGTCACATTTTTGTCACATGCCTTTAAAACTTTGATTTGCTTACCACTCAATTTAACTGTAATTACTAGTAAATTAATTTCAAAGTAAAGTATTTTCAAAGCTTTTCTTGAATGCTGTTTTATTCTTCAAAGAGAAAGTCTCTCATTTTATAGTTCACGAAAGTCTAGACTATCAAACTCTGAGTTTCCCAATTTTTTCAATCAGAGATACAGCAATTCAAGAAAAAGTTTCAAAACAAATTTATTCAAATAAACTTCTAAAAAGACTTTCAATTCTAGAATTATAATATACTCAAAGAATTTAACTTTTCCGTTTTTCAAAGAATATAATTTTTTTATGAAATTTTATATGAATTCAATATTTTAGAGTTTTCGATAATAATAATGCAATTCAATGACCCAACTTATCAAACTTTATGAATGATGTTCACTAAAAGCTCTTTTCTAAGTAATATTTTATTTGTAACTTTTTTCAAACAAATACAGTGGATAAAAATAGTCTCATAATCAAAGCTGCACTCAAGCATTGCCTAATTGTGAGCTTCCAATTAAATAAAAGATGAGTAAATTAAATATATAAGAAAAGTAAAACAAATTAATTATTTCGCAGATATAACTGCGTGATGACTGAAATGTTGAAATATGTTTTCAAATTTTTTAATATTATGAATTTAGTGCTTCTGACAAGTATTATATGATATATTTGGAAATTACAATCATTATTGCTGTTGAATAGAAAAAATACGGCATAAAATAGGATTTTCAAGCTGTGAAATTTTCTTAGTCAACTTTATTGGATCAAATCTTTTATTTTATTTCATAAAATATGTAATTTAAATTCTACATAAGATTTCTAGTCGAATGATAAAACATCATAAAAACACTGACGAGTAAAGTTACGGGCAATTGAGCTCAACTATTGTGAACAAAGTAAAAAATGCTATAAAGCTTGAATATTAAAACAAAGTTAGGGACAATTTTTCACTGAAATATATATAGCTTAAGAATCACGAAAGATAATTCTTAATTTATCGAATGTCTGAACATTAAAAATCGTTGTTTAAAATCTTTAAAATAAAACAAGTTTAAGAGTAAGCCAACAGTTGATTTGAATAAACATAATAGAATACATAATGTAATTGTTCGTGAATAATATTTGATTTAATGTGACTTAAATTTAACTTGTGTTTTGTATTGGTTTTAACTTTGTATTGATTGATGCAAATATTGATTGACTTTTGGAACTTTGAGGTTCATCCAAGAGCTGGATTTTTGTTGGTTTAGTGAAGAATCTCCATATTCTGATAAGAACCAAAAGAGCCCTGTGAAATACCTTGTGTTGTTATGCAATGCTATCGCATAATTCTATATGAAAGATATCGCATAACACTTTGCAATATTATGAGAAGGCAATCATGCCCTGAACCAAATATATGTAAGCGCCGCCGTGTTTCGAAATTTTCTCGAAAGAGTCGAACCTCTATTATTACAAACATTTGATATGTTGTCAGAGAATAGTGAGCGGTTCCGTTATTGAAGTCTTTTGTAATTTTGCAATTTATAAAGTTTGCACGAATTATGATTCACTTTTGATGTCTATTCTTTTGGAAAGATATCTTCTAGATAAACAAGAATAGCCTTGTTTCAGTTGGATTTGGATGTAAGCGTATGTTTTAGTGTCAAAATAAGCCTTTTCTACATAAGTACGTCTGACCTCTTCTTTTTATACTGTGTTTATTCAATCAAAGCTTTCGGTGAATAAAAGATGTTGAGATTCAATCTTTGCTCATTCAATTCCAGTCAAATATCCGCACAAATTTAAATAAATTTCTCAATAGTAAATAACTAATGTTGAGGTAAGTTATTTAATAGTTATTATTTGTTTTAATCACAGGATTTTAACTCTTTACTCATTTTCTAACTTTTTTCACATGAATAACAGAATTCAATGCAAACAAATTTCAAATGTAAGAAATAATGATGTAATATCTTGTTCAGTGTTCAATTGATGCCATTATATAGACATTCTGAAGATTTTTACTCTAATCTATTTGTAGTGCATTCAAAAGTAGATAAAACTTTTTTAAAAAAGTAACTGTAAATATCTTTTTAGAACAAGTTCACCTTAAACTCATTTATTTCAAATTTTTTCTTAAACGCTTTATCTTTTTGTTATTAAAAATTAAAGATTTGTTTGAAATGATAAGATTTGACATCAAGTAATAGTTAAATATTTGAGTTTTGACTGCGTCAAGCACTAAATCAGTCGTAAAATATTTGCCTCTTGAAAGGGCTGACATTAATTTTTAGACTTATTTGTCATTTTTCATTATGAAAGCCTCTTATCTTTAATGTTGAATATTTGATGAAAGTTCGAGCACTAGTTTTACCAATTTTTAAAAAATAAAAAAATAATTCTTATTTCAGAAAACTTTGAAAAAATTAGTTGAAGGTGAGCTTCTTCTAAAAATATATTCAACAAATAATATTTAAGAGTTTTTTTTATTGGTTTTTCAAAAAAATGATTGAGTCTGACATGAATATTTGCTTAAAAAATGAGATCTGAAAACTTTTTAAAGCAAATTCGATTTATCTAATGTGAGACTAAGTCTCAAGTATGCGTCTGACTGCTTAGTAGTGAAGTTAATGGTTTATCAGACTTTCACATTAGCTTTACAATAGACGGGAAACTAAACAATGTCTCCTAGAGCTCAATTCCAGAGGTCTATCAATCAGATTGCATTTATTAAATACAATCTTTCTCTATTGATGCCATTAATTTTGTCGTAAGCATCACTTTTATATTCAATAATATATCTTCATTCCTAATTCTAAATCTAATATATCTTTTCATTAGATTCCTTTTGAGCCAATTTATATCATTTTTTATCAACTTTTAAATTTCTCTGTTATTAGTTGTTTATAACTTGTTAGAAAAAGCTTCAACTTATAAGAAGCTTCACTGTAGAACCAAATGCTTATCTGTAAAGCTCATGTTACCTTTTTTGTAAATTTGAATACCAACTTAGGATTTGAGAACTTTTTCAATTTTGAATTTCATCAATATTTTCAGGTCCCAATTCAACAAGAAATCAATCATCTTTTGGCTTATGCTCTGTTTAATTAACGATTAATTGTCTCAGATTTTTGATTTATTTTTAAGATCTTACTTTTATTTGACTTGAGACAAAAAAATAAAAGGCTAAGAATTTATTGAAGAAGAAAATAAAACTAATTGTAAATTCAAACAACGAATAAAACATTGAATTTGGTCTTTTTTGCACAAAAATGACTAAAAATTTGTTATTTTGAAAAGATATTCTTTTCAGAGCTCTTTTAGAATTTTGATGAAAATAAATTTTTTAGCCTAATTATAAACCCCACGAGGTTTGAATATGGAGTGCCAAAGTATTTCTGAAGAGATCTGTACAACTGGTGACCTAATGAGAGTTCTTAATCCCGATTATCCAGTGGTAAACTTAAATGAAACATGAGGGAATCTTAGATATTTAAATATTAATGAGTAATAGTAGCCATGAATATTAGCATTGGGTCTTGGAGTTGTAACCCCTTATGAATGCTCATCATCTCCTGTATGATGGATACTCATCAGGGACTTCTTCAAGTGTCAAATGTACTATTGAACGCATAGAGTTTGGACTTGATCCCGGCTAATCCAGTGATAAACTCAGATGAAATAGAAGGAGGAACATAGTAATTGAAATATTAATGAGCAATAACATTGAGCAGTAATGAGTTATATATTATTGAGTAGTGATTATGAGTTATCAAACCCTCGCAAATCATTTCCGGAATGATGAAGTCCAAACTCTCTGCGACTTACTGTACTTGTTAATCGTAGTGTAGAGCGTGTTGTTTTGATGTTAATGATAACGGGCTTTAAAATCATACAGTATATCATACTATTTATTTCATAAAGCTTTATAAATTTCGGTAATTAAAAATTATGTGTTCAAGCAATCGAATCATCTTTTAGAGTAGAGTAGAGTTTATATAAAGCTTTTAAGACTTGCATACATTTCATAAATTTCTTGTATTTCATAAGAACTCCTTATAGAGATCATTAATATATTTTACATAAAAATATTAACTTTATTTTTCTGAATAATTATATAACGAAACTTTAATCAAGCTTTTAGGGGACGAAAAATTAGATTCATTAGCTTTAAGTCAAATGCAATACAAATTCTAAAAGCAATGCATAAATTGAATCAAATATTCAAATATAAATCTTGTATCGAAATAAAAGTATTTGCTATTCATTAGGAGCTCAGAACAAAAGCTCACATTAAAGCTCAAAGAAGTCTTTATTAAGCTTTCGTGTTATGTTCAGTAAAAAGAATAGGATTTGAGCTCATTTCTGAATCGATTTCGATTAAAAGTTGAAAAATGCTAACGGGTTTCAGATGAAACAATTAGATATTTTGATTGTTGAGCAGATTCTATATTTAGATAATTGATTAAAATTACTTTAAAATATCATAATGAGATGTAGGCCTCAAAACTTGAAAACTAATAAATAGTCATCATTTTTAACTGTAAAATTTAGATTTGAATTGATATATGATATCTTATAGAGATATTTTTCAAAACTGATTCATTCAACACTTAAAACAAAACGTGCACTAGACTCGTATTTTACTCAACATAATTTTAATGAATTCATAAAAACATTTTGAACTCCAGTTCGTTTGAGACAATATTTGAAAAGAAATAGAATTAGTCTCAGAAAAAGTCATATTTTAACCTATTTATTAATAGTGTAGAACAAAAGCTCATTTGACTTTTATAGGACAAATAATAGAAAATCGTAGAAATAGTAGGGAATCACTTTTGCTCTCATGATTTCCATTTCCCTATTCAAAGGATAACTCGTATGATTAAAAAGACTGACTCGATATTATAACTCATGGTCTAATAGTTTATAAGTTATAAATTTAAACTATAGAGGCCTACAAATTGTGTTTTTATAATTTTTTGACCACAATTAAATCCTTGAATAATATGGAAGTTGAAAAATGATAAATTTGATTTAGTTAATAATTTTGACCTCTATATACTCAACTACAGACTATATACAGATGCGCTCCCCATTGTATATACTTAGTGAAAGTTTATTGACTTGATGATAAATTTATAATGATAAACCAAATCCATATGGGAGCTCTCCTAAACGAGACTCTAAAGGTCATAATGAAAGATCTCAATGAGTAGAACAAAAGTTGTGATGGCACCGAACTGGTCAGAGGATAACTTTTCGAGTTTTTGGCCAAAACCCAAAATTTCATGGATTTTCAAGTTCCAAACTTCATCAAAGTCTCAGATAATGGTCTTTAGGTGTCAAAATCAGCAGTCAACCTAGATATAGACCATTTCATATACAAAATGTGAACGAATCTAATGGTATACTATAAGTTTATATATGACATTGAGAACATGCCTGTTGCAGTAAAACATTCAAATCAGTCAATTACAGGCAAAATCTTGACTCTTCACACACTTTTTGTATATGAAATAGTCTATATCTGATTTTGACACCTAAAGACCATTATCTGAGATTTTGATGATCACAACTTTTGTTCTATTTATTGATATCTTTCATTTGATATATACAACCTTGAGGGTCTCGTTTAGAATTTGGTTTTGGAATTTGGTTTATCACTTTCTGACAACAACATTCAAGTTTTCATCTTATTCTTCACGATTGAAAGAAATTACGAATCTATAATCTCGTTCTGCTCCACCACAAGTCAAAAATGAAGATTTGAAAAGACAAGTTTAGATATTTCAATGGTTTAGTCATATATTTAATCAAATAATTACAAATAACTTTCAAAATCAAAATGTTTTTGCTTTTGTTTCTAAAACTAGAGAAAGTTCAAAAGCTTGAGCTTGATCTCAGGTAGATTAGCTCAGCTCAAGCTCTAGCCTAACTAACACTATTGGAAATAACATTGATTCGATTTTACTATCTTGTAATACCAATGATACCAAAAACTGATATTCATCTAATTTGATAAGTTATGAGACAAATTGAAGCCAAACTTTTAGAAGTTTTGTAAATTTAAACCATTCATTTCCGAGGAATGAGCTTTAGTATTAGCGTTTCATCACTTCAATTGAATGGAAACTTATTTGAAGTTATTATAAAGAGAAAGAAACAAGATATCACATTATCGAATAAATTAATAATTCTTGAGGAGGAATACGAGTAATTCTAGACTTTAGTTCCGGAAGACCGCTCGCATTCATGCTAAGAATTTCTTATTTCAAGTGGAGTTAAGTTTATGTTATAATAAATAAGCGCTACAGATCGTTGGCTGAAATATTTTTGATAGATATTGAGAGCCGTCTTTCGGATTTGAAGCCCAATCCTATTGGTTTAGGAGTTTAATCACTTCGTGTACTTGAATTAAATGTTTGATAAGTTTTACGGTTATGACTCAAATTTGACATAATAGAAATGGAAATTCGACTCTACTGTAGTGGGTCAACAAATATTTGATTGAAAATCAAAAAGTGGACGTAATCAGAATATGATAGAATCTTTTGTGGGGAAGTATAGTTCCAGATATATAGCCAAATGAAGATATTAAAATCCTGTATAAAACCAATAACAATAATTATTGAGAGCGCTGTATATATTTATCATCTTAACCTAATCTTTACTTAAATCAAATGTGAGCGTAACTTACAATAATGGGTTTTTTATGTCTTCAATTTTCTAAATCTCTGCAACTACTCATTTCCGAAAAAAATTATATCATATTCGTAAATATCATTCA
Organism: Camisiidae sp.; assembly: GCA_034696325.1. Lineage (NCBI taxonomy): Eukaryota > Metazoa > Arthropoda > Arachnida > Sarcoptiformes > Camisiidae > Camisiidae sp. Next base: position 3,527 of record JAQFZT010001784.1, on the reverse strand, counting down.
CAGCTACAGTAAATAAATTCAATTTCAAGTAAATCGGATTTTGGGCTAAACTAAATGCCTTTTATTTTTAATTATCTCTTAATGAGCAAATATAAATTCATAAAATATTAATAAAAATTAAAAATTCATTGGATTAATTTTGAAATATGGTTTACTCCTGACTTATGAAATGTTATGTTATGTTCAGAATAGAATCAAAGTTAGATTTTATTTGAATACAATACAAAGTCTGCTTAATCTCAAACAAAATTGAAATGAAAGTTAACCCTATTTTAAACTCGTGATGTGAGAAACGAGTTTATATATGAACAATACAAGACCATTTGGTTTGGTCTTTACTAAAATTCAGAGTTTGTTACGAAATTTTGGTGGTTTGGTTCAGTTCGGTTTGCAATATTGAGAACTAGTGCAACATTAATCTATTTCATTAAAGATCTATCAAACAAACTCTTAAACAAAGTTTATTCGGTTTCATTTCTACTTTTTGTTGCTTTTCTGTATGATTATGAAAAATAAGAAACTATTTTCTTTTTCGGCTCATTAATTCAAAGGGTGCATCAAATTTCTTACATTATACAAAATTTATATAAAAGTGATTTATGAGTTACATTTTTTTCTCATTTTATTGACAAAACTCTTTTATTGACTTTTTGTAAATTGACTAAATTATTGAAAAAATGTTATGCGCCGCAAGTGTTCGCATTGATTCTGAAATAACTTATTGAAAATCTAACCAAAAGATCTTGTGTTTGAGATGTCTATATAAAAACAGAGTATTTTCAAGTTTTGACATGATTTCAATATTTCCCACTTTATCTGTTTTTTCAATATGTAAATGATATATCAATTTCATATCACAAGACATCTTATAATAAATTTTTTTGTTTAAACAGAAATAATTTTCGGATTAAATTTGTAGAGATATTTGAACTTTGAAAATATGAAATTTGCTATAATTTATCGCTTGAACTTATGATAATTGAATAAAGACATACTTTAGACCATAAACGAATGTTGAGATAATAATCTATTTACATATGAGACCATATTTACTTTGTTTTATATAAATAAATGCCGGAAATAAATGCTATGTTTTCATTAATGCGCTGAATAATAATATTTAATGTTTTGAGTAAATCGTGTTTTCTTAATATCTGATTCCTTTCTTTTTTTCTGTTTAGTTGTGTTCTGTTCGATGCCTTCTATATTGTTAGAGATGATATTCATTAATGAAAGTTGATTGGATTAAGTGAGCGCGCGGTAGTGCTTCCTAAGTATTAGCCAACTGTGAGCCTCATCTCAAACAATACAGACTGTTTCAGACAGCATTTGTCTCATTGGAGAATCAAATTCAGAAATCATTCTATGGCTCAAAAAATACAGAGTCGCAGATAACTTACTTATCCAACTCATACTAACATTCATTTCAAGAACTCAATCAAATTATTCACAACACTTTTCTGTAACTCATTAAACATCGAGTGTCACTCTCTTCAAAATATAACTTTATAACTTTCACGTTTGTCTTCCTTTATGGTTAACAAATTTTATTTATAAATTCAAAAGCATTTTTTCATCACAAAAATATATTAAGTTTTATTTGAAATCTTCAAAAACTTCTATTTACATTATGTGTGTCATAAATTTTAGCTTTAGCTCATATACACTGAATTTTATTAATTTTAAGCTGCTTTTTGTATGTGTTCACTCACTGCGTGGTATTTTGTGAGAGTTTTGTTATTGTCCTCTTGTGATCCATTGAATACAGTCATCCTCTGCACCGATGGATAAGCTCGAAAATACGAATTCACAGAAAGTTGTGACAGTTATACTTATATTCTGAAAATAATAGCGGATGTTCTCTAGAAATCCAAGTGATAGCATGTTCGGCAAAATTTATGACACAATTAACGAAGTGATACATATAAAAGAATGGAAAAACCAACTTTAATAAGTGGGATATCAACTTTTGATAACCTATACAGACATCGACGACTCAGTGCACCCGCAAAACTACAAACTTTCAATACAGAAGAACCCAAACTTCTTGGAAACAGTGCAATGGATGGTGATTTGCGTCTATTATGTGGTGATAACCGTTCAATTATAACTAACAGAAGTAGAGCGACAATCTATCACCATTACTATCCAGAGGGTGGCTGGGGTTGGATTGTCATTCTCACTGTTGCCACTGTTCATGCCATCACTACCACTCAATGTGCTTTTGGATTAGTAATCAAGTACTTCTATCATCCTAAAGAAGATTTATCTCTCATTAAATCAGGTAATTTCAAACTTTTAACTATTTTTTTATTATGACTTTTCATTATAAGTTTCATTAATAAAACAAATAATTACAGTCCAATGGATTTGAGGATTCGGTTCTACAATCAATCATTTTGTAGGACTGAAGAGCGTTGAGATATATTTTTATTGTGGAAGATTAATCACAATTTAAAGATTATGTGACATTTAAGTTAAAAAATATATTAATAATAGAAAGCCTTGTGACAAGAAAAGGATGTATCATATAATGTATTTATTTATTTTCATTCTTTCGCTCGATTCAATGCGTTCTGTAATGAAAAGTGAGTTTTAGGTCAACTGATTTTTGTTATCATTGGAAACAGAAAGTCATTACAATAGAATTTGGCAAAAAAACATTTCACTCAAGAGGGCATAGATATATCAAACATACAGTTAATGTCTAACACTATCTGAAAAAGAAAATAATTACTCTAAAACTGAGACAAACTATTTATGAATTATTGTACTGTACTATCCATGAAAGGATTCTTCCGACTCCTTATTATTTGGTTTTCATGAAAAGTATGAAATAGAAAACTTGATGAAATCTTAGAACACAAGTTTTTAAACATGTTTGGTTATCAGCTTAAGTAATTCAGAGTTGCTGTCATATTAGTTGTGGTCAATGCGTTATCTTTTCCTTTCTTTGACATTATTTCAGATATCAATTTATAATTTCCTTTGTTTCCAATTTTAACTAATTATAAGCCTTTTTTATCTGAGAATAAATCGTCTTTCAAATTCCGTTATATAAAGTTAATATTATGCTTATTCTCTAGTTTTGACACTGATTTTGTCCAAAATACGCAAAGGTCAAATGTCAGTTCATTTTAAAGATTATTTCATGACTCGAATAGATTTTCACAGTTGCATATTATCTGAATTGGAGAGAAACACTTATTCACTTGGAATTTAACTTCTTATTAATGAGTAGTATTAATGAGTTGTCAAACTCTTATGAGTGCTCATCATTTGCCGAATGGTAAAATGCATATCTTTTAGTGGTGAACCTCATATTTTTGGAATGTTTTTTCTGAAATTGAGAGAAAAATGCAAGTGAATAATGACTTCCTTTCCTGAATAATGAATAATGTGAACAATATTCCTGTTTTCTATGGATTACTCTGATTTGCTACATAATGCTGTACAGAAGTTTTCATATGTGTATTCCAATTGATCTCTTAGTATATGAGATAAGAATTAGAATACTTTGATATCTC
>JAQFZT010001783.1:0-13694 GCA_034696325.1 Camisiidae sp. | reverse complement strand
ATTCAAACTTATACAAAAACATGTTATGCACGGAAGTACATATGTTAAGATGATCGCTAGCAGTTTCAATAGTAGTAATTCATTATTTGATTCAGGGCTGAATCAGTTGTTGGGGTAGTAAAACAGGTTTAGGATTTTTTTAATTTGGGCAAAACGAAGAACTAATCATTTAATAGAATAAATGTTTCAATGAGATAAAGTGATTGAGATGATGAAAAGAAGCTTTTTTATATTCATGCTCTACTGCTTGATTAATCAGAATTTAGATCATATGCTGAGAGAGCACAGAAAATAGCAAACTTTGTCACAGAATTTCATCAAAAACATAGTCAGAAGAAAAGTTCGATTCAAGTCAAGTCGTTCAGAAGATAAATAGTGAAACTTTGCTAACTCTCTTATTTTATTGAGAAGGCTATTATAATAACATTATATAATTCTCTAAGAGGTGGTAGTTTTCAATTTATTTTCAAAATGTCATACTAGAGATCTCCGTCTATTAAAATATTTTTAATTGATATAAATTTGGCCCAAATATTCATATTTAACCTTTTGATAGGGATATCGAAAGGCTTTCACTACATTTTGGCAAATCCTATAAGTGCTGAGGCAAATGCCGATAGAGTAGTGGTTACAAAAAATCTTCAAAATGTAGGTGTCTTTATATGGATTCATAGCTTATATGCCGAGTAGGAGAAGAAGAGATCCAATGCATAGCATAGAATAATAAGTATTAATGATTCAAAAATTCAATTCAAAATAATTGAAAGTATGAGAAAAGACGAAACCGCGATTTCAATAACAACTTTCATATCATTAGGAGTCCTTCAGAAAACCTTTACTTAAAGTTGTTCTGTTGAGATAATTTGAAGTTTGAAACTTATAAAAAACTTCATATCAATCAATGCATACTATAAGCCCTATTTGTTCTTCTCCTAATCGGCTCATACAGTGAAAGCAATCCAAAGAAATATAAAAAAAATTACAGTTCGAAGTATTTTAAAAATCAAAATCAATATTTTGAAACTTAAACTGATAATTAAATTCAACTATTAAAACAAATGACAAAACTTTTCAATAAAAAGATTAACTGTGATGCATATTATTGAGAAAAGCTTATAAAGCTTATAAGCTTAAGTTTGATAAAGCTCCACCTTTTTAATGATTGATCAGATTATGAAAGAGATTAAGTTTATTTTAAGGAGTGTAAAAATGGGATCTCAAAAGTTTTAATTTCTAGTATCGGTTCTCCAGTCACATGTGTTTTGGGCTTTCGAGCTGTGCATATGAGCTCTCTATAGCTATTCAAAAATAGAAATAAGAATTTAATCCGGAAAGTAATATAATGATCAAACCTAATCATACCATTTGCTATTTAATTGGTTCACTCATTCCTTATTAACAATTGAAGTTTATGTATAAAAAGATATTACAATTAGTTGACTTCTAACGTTTGAATGTAAGTTAATCACTAAAAGATTCTAAAGAAAGTCCATAAGTTTCTCATTTTAATGATAAACATTTAAGAATATTCATTAGATTTTCTAAAACTCCGCCTTCAACTTGTGCTTTCAATTCATATAGTTTTCTATTTTGAGTATTCAAATGCTGATAAAGTAGTTGTCAATAATTTATCCAAAAATATAAGTATTTTTTGAAGCTATTGATATGTATAGCAATTGAGAAATAAGAGAAAATAAAATACCTTTAAAGCAGAGTTCTCTTTCATTTTAAGATTCGTATCAATACTTTTAATTTGACTTATGATTGCATATTATATTTTCTTGTTTACTAAAACTTTCATAAATAACTAATCAGAAATCAAATTGATTTTCAAATTTAATTAAAACGCTAATTAAAACATAAATATTCATCAAATGTAAGAAAATTAATGCAAAAGATTCAATAGACTTATCAAAAAATTTGAAAAATACTATTTATTTCAAGTTAAATATCTATCAATTTTGAGATCATTTCTACGACTACCTGAAAAAGTATTAATACGAATCTCAAAATGAGAGAGTTTAATATTTTCTTATTATAACTGCTTTTTTAGAAATTTTGTTGAGAAAAGTGTGCTTTGAAAAGAAAAGAAAAGAGAAAGCTTTGTCTCAAGTAAGGAATGAAACTCCAAAAAGAAAACTTTACAATAAGTTTACATTTGAATCCAATTTTTTCTAATGAGTTATACAGATAGAATTTTTTAAAAGGAAACCCAAAAAACTTCAAAAACTTTTCTCACTCGCAGTTAATGAAAGAAAAGTTTGATAAGAAAGTTCATAAATGAAAACCTAATAATTACAACTCAAAGGTTGAGTTAAGAAACAAAACAGAATTTACGAATCTGTGAACTTGTTCTGTTTGATCATGAATTGAAAATTCAGAATTTCAATTGTTAAAAAGGATATTTGATTTGTTTTTTCCGCATATTTGTGAAGGACTTTTAACCATTCTTAAGGTGTTCTCCAAAGGGAATGTGAGGGTTGTCTGTTAGCCCTTAACTATTTCTATTTATATTTCACATTAATCCCAATTTTTATTAGACCTCTCACTTGAGACCAAACCGTATAAAAATGATTTATTACTTTGTCTTCAGGGGTTGTTTTAGCTTTAAGAAGTGTGGGGAGGTTTGGTCAGCAAAATTAATGTTATCATAGCTTCAATTTGATATGTCATAAGTATATGTCAAATAATTTGACTTTTTTCTCAATTATTATCAAAAACCAGTTTCCATTTAATATAAAAATCTATCCAATTTTAGCATTAGTTCTACAAATCATCGAAAATCAGAATAAGAAAAAGCTTTAAATATACGATAATTAAACCGAAATAAATTTACGAATTTTCTGCAATATATAATAAACTGTTTAACAAATTTAGGCTAAAAAGATTATTTTTGAATTTTAGAAAATTCTTTCAAATGAAAAAAAATTTCAAAATCAAAAGTTTCGAAACGTGTTTTTTGAAGTTATCTACAGTCAAAAGTGAATTTTAGTATTTTTTCTGTTAGAATTTCAATTACTTTGTTCAAAGTTTAACAAAAATAATTTTTAATCAAACTTATTGAATAAAATGTCAGATAATAATATTTTATTGTAAGCTCTAAATCATAGCTCAAAAGCTCATAACTCATTGGACAAAACTTGAAACAAATTATACCAATATATTATACAATTACACAATATATTTATTTATATATTTAAACTTTTAGTTTGCATCTCTTTCATCATAATAGAAAGTCAATGAAAGATGTATTTGCGAAACAAATAAATGTTTGAATAGGAATTTTTGTCATTGATTGAAGGCTGAAATTTCATAATAGAGACACATTTGAATATGAATAGTCAAAGAGATAGTCTTCATAAATAAGCAATTATTGAGTAATAATTCATAGACTGTATAAATGTATAAATATTTACTTTCAATTCTAATGTACTGAAAATATTTATATATTTATTTCCTGAAATATAGAGCAAAATTATATAGTTTTACTTATTTATAAATTTTTAGATTAAGTTTTGCGTAAACATATTTCAAATATTGTTTAATTGGGACAAATACTTAAACTCATTTCTTTAGCATAAATATCTTGAAAAGTATTAGAGATTTAAATAAAATTGAAGAATATTTTTATTACGAACGGAAATGAGGAGAGATATACAGATAAACCTAAAAAAACATCATTTAACAGTTGGAGTTTTAAACTTATAAACAGTGAGTGAATAGAGATATAAAGTGGAAATAAAATAAAGTTTATGAATGTTAATCTAGTATGAAAAGTTGGACTAATAAAATGTATTTTTAAAATAAACTAATGAAGAGAACTAATTAAAGTCTCTGTTAGTTATTATTGGAATTGTTTGAATGGGATCAGAACTGAGTTCTCCAATCAGAACCATATCCAAAATGAATAGAGTAAAACTTAATCAGTTAAAGTTGAGCATCAAAATTAAGATCAAATTTAATGAGCCTTCTATACTGCAGTTGATTCTTAATGATTGAGGAAATTCATGAACTCTTATTTCATGAAACCTAAAAACTTGATTAGACTAATTGAAGCATATTTTGAATTTTGGATTTTGTACTTTTTTAAAACTTTGTTTTATATTCTGAGTAAATCGATATCTTTAAATCATCTCCACCTCAACAATATTTAGACTCTGAAGTATGAAAATTATGTTTTAAATGATTTGGTTCATAGATTAGAAGTGTTGCATATAATGAATGTAAACAATGTTAAGTTTTTTAGGACTAAAATACTTCAAAAATCAACATTAACTTTGGCACTGAGTATAAGCTTTAATAATCCCTAAAAAATCTAACTTTTATCAAGTATTTTTTTCATACAGACTATTTGGTAAAATAAAAATGACTCAATTCATTCAATGTTTAAAAAACGAAACAGTATTTATAATAACTGCATAATAATTACGGTTTAATATGCCTTTAATATATTGATTATGAATAGAACTGAATAATTATTTTATTTCTAGGGATAGGAATATTTGATTGAAATTTTGTTGGAATAATTTCAGAAATATGGTGTTTAGGTTATCGTTTAGCAAGACGTGCCGATTGCCTGTCAGCAAACGTGAAAGTAATACGAATAAAAAACTCAAGTATACAAAACATTCTTTTCGTTTCAAGCTATATATTATTGACAACTTCTATTTTGAGAGCTTGACATTGACAGCAAGCACTTCGATATTATTTGAAAGAAAATAGTGAGAGCTCAGAACAGTCAGAATTACTTGAGGAATGCTAACTAAACAAACATTTACTTCTTTCAATCTTAATTAATATTTGATTTGAATTCAATTCAATTTTTTCTTTGCTTTGCTGAAGGGTTTTATTTATTATAGTCTTATATTAGTTTTGAAGACACAAAAAACTTTTGTTCGGAAGTAGTCTTAAAAGATGATTAATATGGTCTTGAATAATGCAAAAGATTGAACTAAAGCAGCATTTCATGATGATGACAACCATTAAATAAAATATCTCAATGAAATCTCTAAGCATTTCGACAAAAATGAGTTTTGAAAATGAAAACTGAGAAAATTTGAAGAATAAAAATGACTTACCTATCAATGCCTATAATAGTTAATGTATAAACCGATACAAAAACTGATGTCAATTGCATGAACTGTACGATCGGACAGAATGCAGGCATGAATATCCAACGACCCAATATAAAATCGGTGTACGTAAAGGGTATTGAGAAGAGAGCCATTGTTATATCAGATAGTGATAGATTGACCAAAAACATCCTCAACTCCCGAGACGATCGTTTTCCAGCCATCAAAATCCAAATCGCAATTATATTACCGATTAATGATAATGCGGCCGTCAGGGAATACAGGGCTATCAACAACGTTTGCCATACAGTATCCAAAAGCTCAAAATCAGTGATCGAACCGAACTCGAAAGATGTGTTTGATAGCGAATTATTAAGAAATTCCATTTTTCAGATCTGAGAAATTATATTCATTTTTACTTTTTAGGTCAATTTTTCTTACTTACATTAGTTTTGGATTTAAATAACTTAATCAACTTTCAAACTTTCTCCAGAAGTAACTATAAAAACATATCAATACAGTATTTGAGTTATAATCTAAAATATTTCTGCCTCATGAATAACTTTCAAGTCCAAAGCAAATTAACTCTTCATAGAATCGTTATTTACAATTGAAATTCATTGAGATTTATTGCACAAAATAAAAAATAAGAGATCACAAGTTGAGACTTTTTCTGTTTGCTTTAGTGCTCAAATTTAATCAATTATTTCAAGTTGAGACTGAGGTTTACGAAATGCAACTTTTGAAGTATTTTGTTCTTATTTACTACAAATCTAAATAATTTGTTGAAAAATATATTAATCCTTGACTAAGATTATTGTATTAATTGTAAATGAAAGTCCACAGAACTGATCTCTGAAAAATAGGTGAAAGTTTGATTCAAGTTATTAGCATTTATTTATTTATTTGAGCTCAACATCATGTCATATCAAACAAACTGTTGGCTTAAATAATCACAAGTTTATTCAACTGTTTATTTTATTTGATTTTGGTCTCAATATATCTGCGGTCATAATAACAGCTCTCAATCTTTAGTCCAAACCATTAAACAATGCTATTAGGGTTACACAAACAATAGTTTCTTAACTTTATTAGACTCATCATCTTAATTATGAAAACTGCAGAACAGAAATAAAAATAAGAGTAATTTTGTGAAAAAAATTCGCTAAAAGGTTTCTTAAAAAGAAAGATTAATATTTTATTGAGAACAACGGTTGTATTCTCACGAACCATTCATTCTGCTATAAATGTTTTACACAATTGCTTCAATATCATAGCAAACATAAAACTTTTATTCAATTATAAGTAGAACAAACGGTTTCATTTCTCTCTTTACAGCCCACTAAAGGATCACAGAGTGAATAAATTCCGCGGAAAATCGATGACAATGACTTTGACAAACTTTCTTCATATGTATTCTAGTTATCCAATCAATTTTTCAGATGCTCTCATTCAATATGGAAATTCATTTCAGATATTGTTTATTGATTTCATTACAATGTTTTATAAGCTTTTATAAAAGATATTAATTTCAAATTAAGGCTATTCTGAGCTTCAAATCATAACAGAATCGCTTGAAATCTTGGCTTAAACTTTCTATAAAATGATAACGAATTTGTATCTTCTCTTCTCTTAAAAGAAATTTCCAAAACAATAAGTTTTAATATGTTTTGAAGTCGTGTGAATCGATGCGCGTCTCTTGAAAGGCTTCGATTGTGTTTTTCAAACAATTAAACTTTAAGGCTCTTTATCTTTTACAAGTTCCAAATGAACATTTAGAGAGGAATATTTATTTAATTTAATTGCACTCCATTTTTCAATTCAATATAACTTATTATACTTTTTCGTTTCAAATTTTAAAGACTTGGTTTGCATTTGAAATTCATTTCTCAGAAATCTTAAAGGACTTAAAGGCAAATTCAAACTCTTATTAGAGTTTTTATATTTTTTAAAGTAAATATTAATATACATTTGGGTTCGAATTATGAGTTATTTTGATATAATTTCGAAAAATATTATAACTTATAAGTAGATTATAAATAATCGATAAACAATTGATAGTGAGATAAAACTTTCAAAAGATTGAATGAATGTTAAGAAACAAATATTGGATAATAAGAAAATTTTGATTTTACCTGTAATAATGTTGAATAAGTTGATAGAAAACTTTGATCAAGACTTCTATGCGAAAGAAAAACTTGAATCAAAAAGTTTATAAGAGTGACAAACACTGTTCAGAAATTGATTATTCAAAACTCTTTTATTAAACTCTATGAAAAAACAAATCAATTCTTTGGGAGGTTTTCATGTCTGATAGGATAATATGAAGATTTGAAAAGCATAACACAAATGAATTTCTCTCGAATAAGTGATTCTTTCTAACCGAGCGCTAAAAAAGACTTTGTGCTGCAGAGAAAACATTTCTGTTTGATTCGCAACTTTAGGAATAGGATCAGTTGCGTAACCAGTGATAAAAGAGTGAAATATTTATTTAATAAATTGTTGATCTTTTAAAGAAGATTTTGTGGGAGGATGTTTCGAAAAATGAGTCTATTTCTGGTTCATATTTTAAAGTCTTATTTCAAGTTATGCATAGTTTGCTCTCAGCTTTTAAGAACATGCATCAAATTTAAAATTTACTTAAATTTATTTAAAATCTTAGACTTTAATTCTTAGTAACTCTAATGCAAACTCTATTCAAAGTGCTTCTGGTTATGTCTTAAGCTCTTACTTAAAAAATGCATAGTTTAAACTCTACATGTGTTGGCTCCGCCACTAGTCATTCGTATCTATCCGGAGCCTCAGCTCTTTTGCGCATAGGCTAACTTTTATCCATAAGTATTCAGAAGTCTCGAGTCCTTTCACAAATCTAAACTTTGAAATTCAATTATAATGAAAATTTATCACTTATACCAGCATTTAGTTTTTGAGATAATAATGATAATGAGGTATTCAAACTCTAAAGACTAAATCTAGCATTTAATTTTTCAAGCGTTAATCCTTTTAATGAATAGTTAGTACAATCATTTAATTAAATTCGTTATAATTTTGTGTAATTTTCATTAGATTTATCAAAATTCAATTCATAAATTTTAATTTTAACCATAACTTGTATTTTAGGGCTTTATTTTCTAAATCTCTTTAACGGAATGAGAAAATACTGTTTTTAATGAAAATAACTCCGGGAAATGAAAGTTTGAATATTTTTCATCAGATATGAAGGATTGAAGCCTAAAATTCATTAAAACCTCTACTTCTAGTCTTATAGGAAAGCTATGGTTTCCTGACATGAGCATAGAATGTGGTTTCAACGTCTTTGATAGTTGAATGCAATATAATATTATATCCTTAAATTCAATCTCTATTTTTTAGACAACTATTAACTTCAATAAAACAAAAATACGACAACAACTTCAAAAATTTCTTCTAATCGGAAATTAATGATTAGATTTTATTAAAACGATTTCTGTGACAGATGTCACAGAAACTTTATCATTAAAAGAATTTCAATTACACACTTACCAAGAATTTGAAACATTTGAGTCAAATTTTCTGCCTAAAGTTATGAATTATTAAAATTGCAAATTATTTTCATATCAAATATAACTTGAGACATATTTTAAACTTTAAAAATTAATTCAATCGAATCTAATAATAATGAAAAGCTCTAAACAAAATTTATTAATCAGAATTATTATGCACTTTAATGCCTCTCATAAAGCAAAACAGGTTTTTATCAAATTTTTCTTACCCAAAAAAATATTATGCCGACTGAAAAGTCGTGCAACGAAATAAAAATATTGATTTTTACACAAAAATACATAAATATTTACTATTTTGAGAAAACTTCCGTTTCTGAACTCTTTTAGGATGGAAATCAACTTTTACAAGCCTTAGGGTTACATCTGATAGGATTTTAATATGGATTTTAATTTTCAATGTATTCCTGGAGAGACAATTGTTTTAATGTTAATGATCTATTAATTTTTCAATTGGTAAGGGAGATGAACCGGTAAATACATTACATAAATTTCTACGCTGCCTATAAATTAAGTTATTATAATCTTTTTTAAAGCCTATGGATTTAAATTTAAGGCTCTTATTGTCTGAAATCATGTTCTTAAATATCAAGTTGGAAAAAGTTATCAATTATTGAATATTATTTCCTCAATTTTTTTTCCATGAATAGATCACCGAAAAATAATATAAGTTTGATTCATGACTTTGACCTGTGACCCCCATGAAGGCTACAAAAAAATCTTAAAACTTAAAACTTAAAGTGTTAAAACTTCAAAAATTTATTGTGTGAAAACCGTTGTGATTTAAAAAAAAAATTTCACTGAAAAATCGTTTTTCGATATGAGTTTCATGAGAAAAATTTTGAGAACTGAAATATGAGTAATACAGAAATAACGTACAAATGAACTTAAAAAGTTTCTTAGAGTGTACTGAAATATATTTTATCATGAATAAACATGAAATATTAGTAATAATAATTTGAATTTTTTTCCTTGAATAGAAGACCCAAAAAAATATATGTTTAATTCATGACGTTGTCCTATGACCCCCGTGGGGGCTACTGATAATGTTTAAAATTTTAAACTTCAAAAATCTATCATGTAAAAATAGCAAAGGGGGACCAACGTATGTTTTTAGGATTTTTGAGATTTCTGGTCGGTCCAGTCCGACCTGACCCTCCATGGCAATGACGGGTAACCAGACCTCCAGAGTTGTCCTGGAGTATCCAGGATTCACTAATAATCTTCAGTCTAGAGGCCTGTTCTCCAGTTTTTTAGATGGAATAAGAACTTAATTAAATGATCATTTCTGAATATTTTTCGAAGTAATACTCAATTTTTAAATAAAATGTTCTGAGATTTTTTCATAAGTATAGTTTTTATAGGGTTTTCAAAACTGAGATTCAGACAATGATGGGTTTATGGTTTAACTGAAGTGTTCAATTTTTATTATATTATTCTAGAATTGAATAAAACTCCAAAAAATGAATCCATTAGTAGCAATGGTTCACATGAAATCTGGATAACTCCCACTCAGAAAAAAGTATTCGATCCTCTCTTTGATTTTAGATCTCTAGTTTTGAGTTGAGATCCCACTACAGTTTAGTTTAGATGAATGTTTTTATAACAATTATTTTTATCAGTAGTAAAGCCATAATATTGGCCGAGTGGGCCCAAACTCAATTAGAAGTAATATTTTAAATATAGCTGTAAAATGTTCATTCAGTGAGAATTAAAAGCAGTGACCAATGCTCGAGCGCTCTGTGGTCATCACGAGCTTCTGGATTTAAAAACTGCATATCAATTTTCAAAAATTAGAATAATTAATTTGATGTTAATTGAGAAAATTTATATTAATGAGAAAAACATTTTTTATAGACAGTTTTGAACATAGAATCTAAACTCGTTTTTATTCTTTAAATTATTTTGAAAAAGAATCTGAAATCCTGATCAACATTTGACATGTAAAATTGACATGTTAAAATGTTTTCAAATTTAAATTAGTAATCAATTCAATAGTGTATTCAGTTGTTTAGAATTCAAATGAAAAGAAGAAAGCGATAATGATTTAGCAGTTGATGAGACAGAATTTCATCGAAATGAATACCATAAAAATGTATAGCAATCGCTTTTCTCAATTTGACACCTTCTATGGAATTTTCAAATAGCGTTTCACATTTAGACTATATTTTGTACATGTATTAAAGCAGTTTTTCTGACACAAGCATAAAGAGCTATTCAAAAACTCAGAATAAAATATACACAAGAACTAGAAGACTCATAAAACTTGAAATAACATTTTCTATTTGATAACATATTCTATTTAAGGCATTTGTTTGGTTTATACAACTCTTTTATATTGATCATAGTTTATAAGGATATGAAAGCTTTGATATGCATTTCTTTGGTTGCATTACTTTATATTTTTATCATTTTTATAATATGATGAATTATTTTTCTAAGAAAAGTTTATCTTTTTCTGTCTTTTTATAAGTTCTTCGTTTGTCTTACACTGAATTTAAATTTGAAATTAGCCTTATATTCAAATGAAAAGATTTATTGCATTCAGCAATCCTAATGACTAACACGAAGTCTTAAAATATACTGTACTGTAAACTGAATTCAAGTTAATGTCTCTTTTACATCATGAAAAACAACATTACTTAATCGTTATTGTGTATACGAATCATTGTCAAGAGTTGATATAAAAAATTTTACATTATTTTGACTTGTGTTGTCAGTTAGAAAGTTGATGTACAGTTAACCGATCAAAGATATGCATTGATCCCTTCAGATCAAGCGATAAACTCAGATCAAACATGAGGGGAAACTTACGAATTGAAATGAGTGATAAAGCATTGAATAGTAATGAGTATTAGTAGTGGTTATGAGTTATGAAACCCTTATGAATCAGTATCACTTCCTGAGTGATGGATACATATCTTTCCCCGACTAGCTGTACTGTATACTAGTTGAAGATTTAATATTTAAAAGCTAAAAGTTTCAATTAAATGCATTTTATTCTCGAGAGTTATAAAAAATTAGAAGATTATTGTAAAAATCCTTAGTAAATGTTGTTTTGCACTTCAATTTGGATTTAATCTCTTAATCGTTATTATTTTAAATCCTTCATATTTATAAAAAAAAAAGCGTGCAGTGCGAAGTCACTCATTGTTGTAAACTTAGAGCCCAGAACTGAAGTGCAGCTCATTGTGTCTATATTTTTTGCTAATAGTTTTTTTTGTATGTATTGTATGAGTTTTTTCAGTGCTAATAATGTAGTGTTTGAGCTATTTTTGTATATTATTCTCAAGATAAGATGTAGTCATTTATGCAAAGATTAAAGTATAAACTAATCACTGACTAAACACTGACGTGAGAGTCGCACAAAAAGACTCTTATTTAGTACAAGAGTTTATTATAAAACAGAATCTAAACTGGTTTTGAAATTTTCCTTAAGCTATGTTCTCACCTTTCATTAATGAAATTTCAATGAAATTAATAACACTTTATGAAGACTTGTTATTTAAGGCATTGTTATTTAACTTGAAAATGAGAAATTATACTTGGAATCTGAGGTAGAAATGCTTAATTTCTTCACTCAAAAGTTTCATTAAAGAGGGGTTCATAAGTAAATTCGTTCAATGAAATAGCCTATAAAAAGTGGTTCATACTCTTCATTAATTCTATATTTGATTAATGAAAAATCTAATAATTGAAATGGAGAAGAATTAAGTAAAGTATCAAAAACAACAGAAAAGAAATTACTACTAGTTAACTGGTTTTATATAAGTTACAACTATCGTGGACAGCAACTGGAGTAATGGGATGCGGGAAGGATGTATCTAACGGACTATTCATATTGTTATCTCAATACCTATAAACAGTCAATAAAAACAAATGCACATGTCATCAGAGCACGTGTACAGTCATTTTCATAAGTGAATGAAACGGTTTTTGAGGGTTTACTATACCTTAAGTAAGATGAATTTGAATGACATTTTTTTTGAGTCAAGAATTTGATGGAAGAAATTTTTGAGCCTGAGAGGCGTCATCCGCTGGACTGGACAAAGTTTTTTTGTTCTGATGCAGAAAATCAAAAATATTTTTAAAAATGAATGAATACGTGTATTTTTATTTAGCTGAAAACTTTTTGACTTCAAAGTTACGTCACCTCAAACTACAAAAACTAGAATTTTTGATGAACTATAACATTGTTATGTTTTGGCCAAAAATTTTCGTATCGGTATCAAAAGCTTTTTAAAAGCCCTTTCAAGATATCATTTTAATATCAATATTGGATTGCGATTCCAGTAATTACTTAGCTTTAATTATTTTTTTAATGTATTTTTGCTTTGTTATAAAATTCAATATGTTTTTTATATGAATAAACAGGATTTGAAATGGATAGGAAAATAATTGAAGCTTTATAATTATTGGAATGACAATACAATATTGATAACAATATGATGTCTTGGAAGAGGTTCTAAAAGCTTTCATTTGATACCCGGATGAAGATTTTCGGTCCAACATAATAAGATATCATATTGATATCAATATGATGTCTTGGAAGAGCTTTTAAAAAGCTTTCATTTGATACCGATACGAACATTTTTGGTCAAAACATAACAATGTTATAGTTCATCAAAAATTCTAGTTTGAGGTGACGTAACTTTGAAGTCAAAAAGTTTTCAGCTAAATAAAAATACACGTATTCATTCATTTTTTAATATTTTTGATTTTCTGCATCAGAACAAAAAAAAACTTTGTCCAGTTTTGCTGAGCAAATGACCTATTCATTGACAGGCCGTGAGTGAGCGGACGACGCCTCTCAGGCTCAAAAATTTCTTCCATCAAATTCTTGACTCAAAAAAAATGTCATTCATCTTATTTAAGGTATAGTAAACCCTCAAAAACCGTCTCATTCACTTATGAAAATGACTGTACAGTCATTGAAAATAATGAATGTCCCGGATTTTGGGGGTTTAATATACCTTAGCATTAATGAATTTAGATGAAAATTTTTGTGAGTGAAGCATTTGATGGAAGAAATATTTTTGCTTGAGAGACTTCATCCGCTCGCTCAAGGTCTACCAATGAATAC
>JAQFZT010001782.1:0-13696 GCA_034696325.1 Camisiidae sp. | reverse complement strand
ATACAGCCCGCGGACCGCAGCTCGAGAAGCTACGGTCTAATGCTTTCACTGCTCTCAAAATTTGAAAAGTTGTCATAAAAACAATAATTGTTACTACAGTACATGTATTATTTGTAAAGCTTATATATTTATATAACTAAATACCAAATAAAATAAGAAGGGTATTCTTACCAATCAATGAGATAGCACTAACCGTACAGTTGAATATAGGTTTCTTGTTATCAAAAATATTATTATGAGCACTTCGAGCACGGAATACAACGTTTGAATCGACGAATTTGAAGAATCCGTCAACATGTGAGTGTTGGTCATCATTGCAATAGCTTTTGATATTAAATAAAAATCAATTTAAAATATTGTATTTTGAAAAGTTATGGAAACTTCAAAATAAAGTGAAGATTTAGAGAAAACTATTTAGAAAAAGGTATTAAAAAATGATTGAAACCTGAGTTGATTATTGACAGTATAGAAAGCACTACAGGGCTGTTTAGAAGGTTTACTGATTGGCATTTTATCACATTTAATAACTAGAGCATCAAACTTAGCGATTGAGTGTACTTTTGATGGCAAATAGAAAGTCCAGTCACAGTCATAATTAACAATAGTTGATGGATTGGACACTGTTTCGCCTTCAAGTGTGAAAGTATAGCCCCATTTCTCTAGGTTTATATGACCCCCACAGGCGGATATACCTTCTACTGGAGTCGCGCGGCTCACAACTGCCTTTTGATCTGAAGTTAAAAATTTCTATTCAAAAGAGTTCTTAAACTTTCATAAAATATTGTATTACAGTCTTCTTTTGTCATTTTTGGGATTTCGTGATGTTTTCTGTTCTCTTTTGGCAAGTCTTCCACTCTTAATGATCTATAGACTGAATGAATCAAATTTCATACAAATGTTTAGAATATTTTATTTTGAAATCTTGTAATAGTTTTACTGACGCGAAGATGTAGAACCAGTGCTGCTATACATCCAAATGAATCCCTGAACTGTTCTTGAAGTTTCGATAGTTAAACGGCAATCAAATAATGGTTTTCCCACTTTATATCTCAGTCCTATCGAAACAAAACATTCGTTCAGCAGATATTATATAGTGTTTTTAATGTTTTACCATTTAATGCATTAGAATGTAATTTTAAGGTAACTTTTCCTCCATTTGGTTTGAAAGTACCGCTAATTCTCTCCGGATAACAGACTCTATTGAGTTTAGATAGAAATTGATTATTAGAATTTGTGTATTAAAGTTGTGATTACTTTTCTCCGTTATCTATTTGTGCGAAAGCAATGCATTTTTGGTTGTAATCATAGTCAACAAAACGGAATTTAGAACACCGAACAACTAGATTGAAATTTTCTGGAACTTTAATAACTTTTGTGCAATCAAAATATGAAAGTCCTTCGTATTGCTGTACTGGAGCTTCAATTGTCTTCACATCATTCTCTTTGTCGAGAATAAACTCTTCATTACATGCTATTATTTTTCAATTTGATTAGAGGAATGAAATTTTCAAAATTTTCATTAATTTTAGGATATATTTGGGAAAAAATAATTTGATTATTAAACTATTTCAATGATTATAAAATCAATTGTTCTGGATGTGAGTTTCTTAACTTAAACAAGAACTACAGAGCATTCTTGAAAAAACAAATACTTTAATTAATAAAATAATGAATTGTGATATAAAGTTTGCTTACTTTGAGTTGTGAAAAATCCTGTGGCCTTTTCTACATCGATGGCTGTATCTGATGAATATGGAATTGCTATATAAAGAAAGAAAATTAGAATTTTTAAAAATTGATTAACTCTATAGAAATAATTAATATTTGATATTAAATATGAAGATTATTAAATATTTGAACAGACCGTTATTGCCGTCATCGAGTTTCAGCTTACACTCGAAAGTGGGAACACCACCTTTGAATTGATTCCTAGCTTTGGCTCTACTGATTATTCTCAACTCAATTTTATCATTCTTTGGGGCGAACTTTCCTTTTAATTCTTCTGTATTCAGACACACTCTATAATAGAAACATTATAATAGAATTACAATCCTATCACCTAAAGTAGAAACGAATATTTCAGTTACTTTTTAGAGCCCCGATTGACTTCGATCGATACCGGACACCCTCCGGCATCACCTAAAGTTTTTATTTCAGTTTTTTTGCACTCAACAGTTACACCGTTTGAGCTTAAGATACCTTTAATTAAGACAGAGAATATTGAATCTTCTGGAATAAACTTGATTTAAACGGAAAATTGATTAAATAATTGTAATTCAATTACCTAATCCGGGCGGCAAAAAAGCCTCAACTTTACAATCAAAAGCCAATTCAGCGTCATTTTTAGTATAATCACCCCTTACTGTTAGGAATTCTTTTGTGTCATTATTCAGGTAAACACTCTGTTCACAAGATTTACCAGAATATACTAAATTATCCTATTAATCAAAAATTCTGATTGTAATTGAATAATAATTGGATAAAAATCTGAAATTTAGTCAAAATATTCATCTTGAAATGTCTTGTATACTTACGGGGAAACTATGATCTTCTTTAGCATAACTGATATTAAATATTGTATGAATAATATAAAAAAATAATAGTTTTAATGTTATTCTTGCCATAATTTTTTCAATAAACTGAAAATATGGCATCTCCTGAATCCGTATGGTTGAGAAAATTAAATTTAATTGTAATTATTACGTAATTTATAGAAGTAAATTTTCGGATACAGTATTGGATTCAATTTGCGAATCGATACCGAACTTTTAGCTTAATGTTTTACAACTTAAAGCAAAAGGTAGATGAGTATTAGGGGTTCTGACTGTGTCAGACAGTAGAGCGTAAGGAATGGTAGAGATGAGACACATTATAATATTTGTCAAGCACTGTATGTCAACATCCATTAATTAGAGGTGAATAACAATATGTGAACTTAAATAGACATAAATAATTATTAGTAGACCTTATTCTTAAACCTTAAGGCAAGTCATTTCGTGACAAACTTTTAATCTCAAAACTACTGTAGTTTATTAAAGAACTTCAAGAATATAATGAAAATCTTATTATTGATCAATATTTAAATGAAAAGCTATATTAATTCATACATGAAAAACATAGACTATAGTGTATGGTTCAGGAAAACTATCAAATATTGTATCGACTGAAGTGATTCTTTCGTCTGAATAAAGTTTATTTCAATAGTTAAATGCTTCTCATTATAATTGAATTATATTACCAATCATTGATTAGTATCCATTGTTTAGACACGCATTTATTTTGTGCGTCAAAAATGCAAACTTTATTACTACGAAATAAAAAGGTGTGATTCTCATAAGTGAATGCTGTGTCCACTTTTCCGTCGTCACAAAATGATTCACTATTAATAACTATTATATTTATTAGCGATGAGATCAATGAAAATATTGAAATTTTAAGTTTTATCATCATTTTATACAAAATGTTTAAAAGATTAATCGCAAAAATGATGTTTTAAACCGAAATATTCAGATATGGTATTTGAGAGTATTTAATACCTCATATGATGCTCAACAATGATAATACCTTTCTTGTATGAAACTTGGATTCACAACAATAATATAGCGCGAGAACATAATCAAAATATAGCAATCAATACAAAACTAAGCTAAAGTCTAGTATTGATTATGTTCTTCATTGACTTTCAATTTTTAAAGCTAAAAATCATCTTAACATTTATACTTTAATTTATTACAAATTTGTGGTATAAAGTCTTCACTACTAAATAATTGATGATAAAACTGACACTAAAATTAAAAACTTTTAAAATTACTTATAAGTCATAACTAATACTGTAATTGACTTAATTTTAACTAAAAAGTAATCTTCAATTATTAATTATTTAATTAAGAATATGTAATAAAGCTTAGTAACCAATTATTACCTGAAGTTTCTTATTTTAATTGCAAACTTATTTCTCAAAAATTATCAAAAATTTAAATTCTCGACTGTCATAAATAGGTGATTGATATTAAAATTTGGTTGATATAATCAAACAAAGTATTATCAAAAGTACTCATATGTATATTTTCTCAGTTAAGAATTTAAGTAACAGATTATATGTGTGGAGAATTGACAAAAGCATAGTTTTGAGTAAAACGCGTTCAAAGTTTGAGTGCAAGTTTTCTATTGTTTCTCAATGAGCGCTAAGCATTGCTTCGAATGCTAGCGATGCTATATAACTATATAGCAATAGAACATAATGCATTCTCAGTCAGCGCAAAGCAATTACTGCAATCATTCTAACGCTTAAGTAATCAAATCACTTTCTATTAATTGTAATAAATGTTAAAACTAATTATTGAAATTGAAAAAATTCCAAATTTTTATGATAGATTAGAATTTGAAAGTTGATAATAATATAATATAGACATGAGAGAACACGTTTAAAGTAAAATTTGAAAACTAAGTTAAGCGCCAATAACTATTCATAACAATTCACAATTATTCATAACTATTCATAACTATTCATAACTATTCTCCACAGATATATGAACGTAATAAACGTCTTTCTGTGAAATAAATCTATTTGATAAGAGTATAAAAAGGGTCTCAAAAGTAAATTTACTAATATTAAGAATAGATAAATTTTGTTGTCTGTCTTTATTGATTTTCAATCATAAGTTTAATAATTAAAATGTTTAAATTTTGTGTTTTATCAGCAATAATCAAACTGATTAATTCAGATCCAATTCAGGATCAATTGGATTGGCGAATAAAGGGTGCTATTTTACCAGTTTTAAATCAGGTAAATATTCTATAATTCAATTTGAATCAAACCTTTCAGCATAATTGGATTTTAATTAAATGATTTGATTAAAGAATGAATGTGGACACCCGTCAGTTCTCAGCGCATTGGATGCCATTTCAGCCATGCATAAGATAAGTGGAGGAGAATTAGTGAAATTGAGTCAACAACAAGTTTACGATTGCAGTAAGTTTTATCATTTCAATGATTAGACTTATCCTTAAGGTTTACTAGAGAAGGCTATTTGAAAAGAACACAAACTCCTTTAAATTTTGATTGAATTTGCTTTGTTGGTCACAATTTTGTATTATTAGCTTTTGTAGTTCAACTGAAAGCTTTAGTTATGAGTTTCCTAAACCAAACACATCTAAAATAGCACTGACTTATAAAACAAACTGTCGATTACAATAATACTCAAATTAATATACTTTTGAATTCTTTTGTTTTCAAAATTATTTTTATCAAACATACATATTAGTGGTAAATTAACTTATAAAATGATTTTGTCAAATATCAGGTGGCAATTGGTGTCCATGTGGTGATGCCGGTAATGCATCTCAGACTTATGACCTCATATTCTCTGAGAAATTTGGAAATGAAATTGACTCAGAAGAGTCTTATCTAAACACAGGACAATGTACTCATAAATGTAGTTTTAAAAAATCAGGAGTTTTCACTTCATTCAGTGGATATCAGAATAATACTATACCCAACTTAGAACAATCTTTACAACCTTATTAAGAAAGGTCCAGTAGTCGTTCAAGTGAGAGCAGACACAACAGCATTTCAAGAATATACTGAAAGCATTTTAGATGATCCCAACTGTACAGGAGATGTACTCAATCATGTCTTATTACTTATTGGTTATGGAACTCAAAATGGCAAAGACTATTGGATTGCAAGAAACAGGTAATCAAATCTAAAAATTTGATTCAATTTAAAGTTCTTAGTTCCATATAAATGACAATTTTCTTATTTTTCATAGTTGGGGAACGAATTGGGGTCAAAATGGATACATACGTATTGTTCGTGATAAGAATATGTGTGAAATCGGATATGATTATGTTGTGCCCAGTTTTGTCAATTCATTTATTATTATAATAAAACCTTTGAGATACAAAGGATACCAATTATTAATTATTTACAGCTATTTAAGATCTACTTCACTATTAAAGCTTTGAATTTTAATGTTTGGATTTAGTTCTCAAAATAGAGAATAGTCTCATAATTTACAGAAGTTTAAGTGCTTCAGTCCTCAACTCACTCTAAATCTTTCGGCTAAATAATAATCACTTTTGTTTTGTTGTATTTCAACTAAATTGAATTCAACCGTTTAATGGAAATCAATTGGAAAAATGATTGATTTTAATGTTAAGTGAGAGAAAATTATAATTAATAACTTTTTTATTGATAAAGAAAATGCACTTTCAATAACATATTGAGATTTTGAGAGAAAGAAATGAAAGCTATAGAGCGAGAAAATGAAACTTTCAGTTGGTTGATCTCATAGTTTCACCACTTATTCAATTTCTTTCTTCAACTCTTTCACCAGTTTTTGAATTAATTGTGATAAGCGATGCATTTGAATCCTGTTGTGATATTTGCGACAATTGGTTTGAATCTAATTCCGTTTTATACGTTTTTTTATCTAAAAAATATTCACAATATTAATCTTCATAAAAGAAATTAACTTAAGATTTCAATTACATTTATTTCCGCAGTATATAATTAAACAAATGATTATTGAAGTTATGAACACAAAAAATCCAATGAAAAGTATAATTATAACTACAAGTAAAATGTTTTGTTCATTTTGTTCAGGATTAAGCTTTTCATTCGTTACTTGAGTTGTTTTCCTATAAGTTGTTGTCGTTAAGCTGTTCAGTTGAGTTGTTTTAGTGGTAAAATGTGTTTCACATCTGAAAAACTGATGTGAATCTTTCCATCTACACTTCAACACAAAATTTAAACATCAAAATTTGAATTATTTGGTACATAAAAATAATTTTTAGCCTTAACTCACACTTTCGATAATATTTATAGTAATATTAGTTTCAGTCCTTCTGAAACGACAATATTTCAATTCGTATACTATTACCAAACTCTCATTCAACTCATCATCACTGGCACGAAAGACTGCATCGATTTTACTCAGGTTTTCAAGTGCACCACCGAATGGGTAGTCTATTTTTCTTCCTTTGAGGAGAAACAGTTGCAAAAATCATTTATTGTTTAATTGCCCATTAATTTATCGATTTTTGAGTCAAATATTTGAATGATTGGAGAGTTTATTTGAATACCTTGAGGCCAAAGTTTAGTAATCATTGTATATCTAATCGATGATCCATGAAATAAGTAGAGCTCTATTTCCTTGAGAACAACTGCCTCTTGAATATTAGAAGGAAACCAAATGCTGTTATTCAATAGCAACGAATCAAGAGGTAAGTCACCGCTGGGGAACCATTTATCAGGAACGTAATTCTCATTGTGTGATACAAGAGGAATAAACTCTACCAGAAATGCATTTGAGCTCATCACAGGTTTAAATAAAAAGTATTTTTCATTCTATCAAATCATAAAATATTAAATATGTTTCAAAAATATCTAATCTATGCTTTTAATACCGAAAATATATAAAGAATTGGAAAAATGGTTTCACGATTTCTTGTGCTCACAAATATTGAATCAACAGATTTTATCCTATGATCTGATCGAAGAAATTAATTAATAAACTCGAAAAGTGATATTAAGAAATTATTGAACTGCATTCAAACCTTTAAACAACTTATTAAGTGGTAGAGATTGTGAAGAAACTAAATTGGTTTTAATATCAAAAATCCAAACACTATTATTACGTATTAAAAAAGTGTTATTTTTAAAAGTGAACGCATTATCAACTAGTCTTTCGTCACAAAATGATACACTTTTGATACTCCATATTCTGGTCATTAAATATATTACTATTAAAAAAACATTTATAAAAAGCATTTTGAAATTTTTTTATTCAATAACTTTAAAACTGAAAAGCATTTCCTATAGTTAGAAAAAATCTTATTTGGATTTCCAAAACAGTTAAGAATTTTTTTCTGAAACATGAAAATTCTTTGAGAGATACAAAGAATTGTAAACGCGTGTCAGCGCGATCTTCAATAATATATAAATAAAGAAGAAATCAAAGAATTGAATAAACAAATAGAAATGAAATGAACGAGAAAAATATTATTTATGATAAATTGACTATAACTGTCAGTATTGACGAGAAATGCAGCTATTCTTGAATGTGCATTGAAATGAAGTACTATTAGCTTTTGTAAAAATATAAAACTCAGTTTTGTATCACAGAATTCCTGTCCTTTTACAATACATTTTGAGTCATTACTCTATCATACAGTTTTCAATTATGTTAATCTATTCAATAGATAATCTTCAGCTATTTTGAGTCTGATTTAAGAGAAATTAATTGATAAACCATTTGTGGGAATTATTTATTTTGAAAGTACAGTATTTTATTTGGAGAAAACACGTAAAACTTCAGAACTGAGTACAAGATTATAAACTTTCAATACATTTTCTCTCTAAATACAGGTTGTATTTTGATATCACATTAAATTATTGCATATAATAAAGTCGAGTATATTTTGCTTAATATGAATCAAAGAATTGTAAATATTTACTTGAATGATAAAAATAAAATATCTGAAATATAAGTTTAAAGTGCAATTTTATATTTTGAATAAATTAAATAAATATCGCCTTCAAATAATAGCTGACTAAATATGAATATTATGAAAAAATGATTATGAAAAGCTAGCTTTTAGTGAAGTTTTAGACATAATTGTGTTGTATTTTCATCTGATCAATCTTTGTATTCTCTTTGACAGCAATTGCAAAACCGAACGCCAATATTGTGATCGATATTTGTATAGCCAGAGTGATCGCCAATAAGAGTATATCCTTTGCATATAAGAACAGAAGAACAGCCAAAACCACCAAAAATATAGCTTCAAGTATTGCATAGAACATAGACAAGTCGTACCACTCTTTAATCACAGCCACTAAACCGATAATCGATATTGTGATCACTACTACTATGAACACTATGTTTAGGGCGAAAAGATTTGCCAACGAAACTGTTTAGGGATTATAAAAAATTTGTCAACATTTTTCGAAAGATATACTTATTCTCTACGCCTGAAAATAAGCATTAATGTGGTAAATCTGAATTATCCATAATTAACAGTATGAAAACTTTTGGCATCATTACAAAAGTATACATTCAGTTTCTAATGAGTCTATTTTATTGAAAGTTCTCAATATTAACCCACGAAAACTTTTAGTTAAATAGTTAAAATAGTTAAAATAGTTAAAATAGTTAAAATAGTTAAAATAGTTAAATTTTCACTTGCAATAAACTAATATTGTATTGTATTTTATTCCAAATTTAACTATCTTAAGGATTAGTATTTAATTCATATTTCATATTTTTATCAATAAAAATCATATATTCATTTTCCAATAGGTTTCAGTCATACAGAAAACATTTTTAACAAGTTTTCAAAGTTGAGAAAATTTTAAAGTTTTAAACATATAAAAAATATTTCAAAAATACATTTTTACTTCTAAAGTATTCGTCAAATGACTATAGAATTAAAATAGCATTCAAATTGCTTTTTGTTTATAAAAAGTGTTTTTCATTAATTATTTAACTTTGGTTTGAGTTATGTTTTTCATTCTTAAATTGTTGTATAAAAGTTGAAAAAGAAATATTTTTCATATGTTTATAATCTTAAATAGAAAATAACTAAGAAATAACTTTACGGTTAGATTAGTTAAAGGTATTGATTGAGTGATAAATTGAGTTTAATTGTTGAAAAGGTTTAATTTGATGTATAATTAAATAATTTTGTAATTTGAAAAAAGTCTCAGATCATTAATACAAATAAATAAACAGGATTTCATACCGCCTTGAAAAAAGTTGATCTCTTGCTCCCCATTGAGAGACGCGTTGATTAGTGCCAAAAGTAGGATAAACCAAAAAATGCTGATTAATAAGTTATAGACCACTAAAATGAATTTTACAATTGAGAAAAAAGTTCGGTCTTCCATATTATTATGATTTATCATTTATTATGAAAATTATGAGTAGAGAAAAAGTTATATCATATAATTTTGAACGAATATTTTGTATATGAAAACCTTGAATATAACGCTTAACCAACTTATCATATGATATAAGGTTTTTGAAATTATCACTAAACTTCTGGTTATATGTTTTAAAAATAGTTTTGGCTACCAATTAGGCAAAAGTCCAAAATTCCTATGGCATGAAATGACTTCTCAAAGTTGAGTCGCGTGCCTCAAATAGAATACAAACACACTCTTTGCAAGTCTGTGCGTTCGTCTATCAACCAAATCATTAAGTTTTCGGTTTATCAATAATTTGTTGCCCACTTTAAGAATAAACCCATTTTTAATTAGCTCAATTTGTTAAACAATTTAAATTAGGTTTAAATATATCATTTTTTCAATCATGTGGATTCAACAAGTTTATTATTTTCTTCTTTGTTTCAATGCTATTTTGAAAAGTTTTGTTTCATCTTTTTGTTCAGTAATTAACATTTCCATGAAATAAGTACTTAGATTTATAAGAGTTTCTAAAAGTATTTTCATGTTCAGCAAAATTTATTATAAACTTATCTTGGAATTCATGCATAACGTACAGACTTAAGACTTCTTTACTGACATAACTCAATAAATTTATGGTATATAACATGACACACAATAAACTTAACAAATGCGCCTAACAATTAAAATAAATAAATTCTAATTCAATTAAAATGATTGATATTTCCTGATATCTATATCAAAAAGCATATAAGATTCTCATATCCATTAATTTTTATTTTGACCGAAAAACTATCGACTTATTAGAGTTGAAGCAATTTATAGTTTTGCAAATATGTGCTTCCGGTGATGAGGATAGTAATGATGCCATATGTCGGTTACATTATCCCAATAGAGATAGTTTAAAAGATTGCGACTCATAGAAAAGTGTGTGTTTATCTGTGTGCAGGGCTTTAATCACTTAAAGACTGCTTTCATAACATATGCTATAAATATGGTTTATTTCTTCTAATATTTTCTAGATTTTACTTAATTGATAAAAAAGTTTATCAAACTCTTCTTTATTCAAAATAAGGGTATCATTTGAAATATGTTCTCAAAGTTTTAAAAGATTAAAAAGTTAGATATGTTTTCAATGAGTAGAAAGAGTTTAAATAAAACACACATGTTGTTATGATTACAAATTTGGTCGGGATTTTTGGTCGGGATTCCGTAGGAAAAAACACATTCAAATGTTTCAATAATCATAACAATTGAATAACTCATGATTTTTCATAAAACAGATTTTATCAATTTTATCATACATGTATTTCCACAATTTTAACATCTGTTTACTCCTGAAGATGATCTTAGTTTAGATCGAAAAAGTTCAGCTTATTTCAAATATTTATTTTTTAAGACCTAATTTTCACTGTTATCAATAAGAGTTTAAAAAAAATAAAACCTAATATCATAAAATCTATTCCGGGACATTTGTTTGTCAGGGAAAGACCGTCTCCTTCGGCCGGGACTCAGAGGTCAATTTCGGTACTGTACCAGCCGTTCCGGGACATTTGTCAACGCTAGTTTGGTATGTGTTTTATTACGATTAAAAAAATGCTTTTTGCATAAGAATTGAAAAATTTTATATTCATAGAGTAGTTTTTGACTGACTTCATGAAAGAAACATAAAAGATAAACTTTTCTATAGTTAACTATAGTCCCTAAAAAGTCGGAAGCTTTCGGTTTGGACAGAAGGTCAGAAA
This sequence comes from Camisiidae sp., assembly GCA_034696325.1. Taxonomy (NCBI): domain Eukaryota; kingdom Metazoa; phylum Arthropoda; class Arachnida; order Sarcoptiformes; family Camisiidae; species Camisiidae sp. Next base: position 2,041 of record JAQFZT010001782.1, on the reverse strand, counting down.
TGTGAGGTGGGTTTGAGATGCAGGAGTCGGCCCGAAAAATTTATAGGTCAAAACCATAACACTATTATATTTTTTGAAATGAAAAAATGACTCTAAGTGGAGTCTAATTTGCAAGAACAACGTTAGCATATACTTATGGCAAAATAACTTGAGAGTAGAAGTGGTGCCAAAGTGTTTAAAACTTGAAACATTAATGTTTTTACTTTCCTGTACTCTTCAGGTAACGCCACATTCACCACTCAAGTTACTTTGTATTAAGTACATGCTAACGTTGTTCTTGCAAATTAGACTCTAAATGTAATATTTAAACTTGTATTATCAAAGATTTTTCGTGTATCCAACAACTCATAAAACACTCTATGGCCAGAAATTTGAGCTTCGCGGGACTAATTTGGCTCATGTGCCGCAGTTTGAGAAATCCTGTTATTTACTACAGTATAACTCTTAAAAACTATATTTAACGACAATGTTACTTCATTTTAATTCACATAATTCATCAACCATTCAATCTATTGTTCGACATTCAATATGAAAAAATATTTTTATTTTAGACAAATTTATAATATTTTTAACAAATTTTTAAAAAATTTAGATAAGATTTGCAAAATTTTGAAATTAAATATATATTCTGTTAATGAGAGATACATCGAAAGATTGATCCGTTTGATTATCTTTTCCTCGAATGAAACACAAATACCTCTATTTCCAAACGAAGGCTTTAAATATATTTTCGTGAACCTTATGATTTGTTATTTAACTGTCTGAGAATTTGTTATGACTTTAATATCCTTTCTATGTTATTGCCTCTACAAATATGTAGTTAATAAATTTGATCAAGAATTAAGTTATAATAAGAATCTCACACATTATACTTTCCTGTAACTTATTGACATCTAATGTGTTATACAATGTATAACTGAATTGCAATCTGATAACTCTATTTCTATGACTATCTATAAAAGAATCCATAACAAAAACAAATCAAATTGTATAAGCTTTAAAAAGTCAATACTTAATCATGTTATCAGCAGTATATTTCAAATAGTAGAAGGGGTACACACAATGTAAACAAATTATTAAAATAAAATCTTCAATTGTAATACTAAATAAAACGGAGTTTTATTTAATCCCTAACTAGAAATTATTTTGTTTACAATATTATGAATTCATTACTATTTAATGTTTCGTTTTCTAATTCATAGTTTTCATTAACAATTTCTAACTTCATATTCGATGGCGTAATATTTGTGAAATTGTTAATTACTTCGTAAACTAAAATATTAACTTTGAAGGCAAACACAATATCAGTTTTGATGAGAGCCATAACTCTCGCGGTGTTCAATAGAATGAGACCAACTTTTTCGGGTTTCCTTTTATAACATAAGATTCTAATTCAAACGATTGCTTTGTGTCGAAGTATTCGTTGAATATTGACATTAATATAGTTTTATGATGTGGTGAACCTTTATTATGATCCAAATCCAATGCGAATGACTTTTTCAATAACATAAAGTTTTTGCTTACTTTTATACACGTATTGAGAAACTTTTGATAACACGTAAAGCAAACGTTCTGAACATGACTACAAATGCATCAACTCTTAAATCTTCAATATATGTTTGAGGTTTGGAAACGACTCTTCAATAAATTGAAGCGATTAAGGCATTAGTTCATATAATTCACAGATCTCTCATTTCTTTAATTTGGTCGGAATCTCGTAGTTATTGATGGAAATAATGAGCTAATAATAAACTCTCAATACTTCTAAATTTTTTGCATAACTCAAGTTTTCCAATGATAACAATGAGTCGCAACATATAAATAATTTATTGAGTTCCGAAAGATTCTTACAAATTATTAGAACCAATTCACTGCCATCAATGTTATCATGACAAGTGATCTCTAGCACTTTGAGATGTCGTCCATCTCTATTGATCAGAGCATTCAATATTTCAGTATTCAATGACAAATGAGCCCCAAATTTAAGGAAAACTACATTTTTTGATAGATTAGCAAAAATTGTTATAAAGTTCTTCCTCAA
>JAQFZT010001781.1:0-13705 GCA_034696325.1 Camisiidae sp. | reverse complement strand
AGGTATGCGTGTTATCCATGAGTGCGCGTTATACTCGAGAAATTAGGGTACTAACATTTAACAAAAAAATATCGCCGCTTTAAAATTATAAGGTTCTATCTTTTATGTGAACCCATAGACAATAAACCCTTATAATTGTAACCAAGAAATTTTTTGCCAAAATTTTTTCTCAAACGGCAATTGTTTCGTTTATATGAATAATTAATAAAAATAGAATTACCGTTAGACCTTCTTTACTAATTTTAACAAGATAACTCCAAATAGTTTCCCTTAGAATGGGATCCACACCAACCTTTTCATGGAAGAAATTATCAATCAATTAAATTCAAATGATTTGCAAACTAACTAACCGTCGGCTCATCGAGTATTAATAGCGGAGGATTATTAATAAGAGCGATCGCGAGAGAAACTCTGCGTTTCTGACCGCCCGACAGCTTATCTACATATTTGTTTTCCAAATGAGTTAAATCAAGTAATTTTAACAAGAATTGCATTCTTTTTATGAATAGTGTGTGATCAGTGTTACAAAATCCTGCGTAATATTGAAGCGTTTCTTTTATTGTAAACTGTGATATAAGAGCTAATTCTTGAGGCATGTATCCAATGCCAGGCCCTGGAATACCACTTTCTCTCGTCCCTGAAATATAAATAAATATTTTGATTAAAATAATCAACAATTATTTGATTGCAGAATTTCAAACTATTTTTATCAATCTAAGGTCATATTTGGAACTTTTGTTTCTTTAAGTATGAGAATCATTTCATAATTGCATTCAAATTTTAATCTCATGTGATTTTGAGCCAAAACAATTTTTAAAATTGAATTTTTCATGTTTAGAATTGAAATGAGCATTCAATAGTAAATAAAGAACAATTTTCTTCAATGAAGATGTGTATGAATCGAATCTTATTAAGTTTGATCACATGAGTAATTTACTAATTATTACGAGTGAAAAGTTATAAACTTTAATCTAATGGGGACAAGAATTTTATTTCCATGACTTAATTCAAGATTGTTTAAATAATAAACATACTTTTTAGATTATTTACATTATTAAATCATGATATGGAGCAAGGTTTCAATTTTTCAACAATTGCTTAATTTGCTGATTAGCGCAGACAAAATTTCAAGAATCTTTCTGATCATATAATGACTTCAAAAAATATATTCATATTTAAGTAGACTTTATGGACTTTTAAATTGATAAGACTTGAATTCTTTAATAAGAATCCGCACAATGAAAAGAATTGGGTTTATATGCTTCATGGTTTGACCCTTTTGCTTAACTCTCATTTAAGGAATTTGAGTTAAAAGAGAAAACACTATAAATTTATTTAGTTTTCATTAATAGTTATATCAATTAATCTTAGTTGAAAAATTAATATTCATATTTATCATAATTGAGAATTTCTCTATTTCTCTTTATAATTCTATCAGTTTGTGAAGAAATTTGTATTGATAGCTAATTAATTTGTTGAATTCTAGATGGATATAAAAAAATGTAATAAAATAATATAGAATTGAGTACATTGAGTCCAGTCATAAAATTTTCCAAATCAACTCTAATAAAATCAATTAACCTTTAGCTTAAAGTAAAAAAGGCTATTAGATCTTAAAAACTGATTTATTTTAAGTTTAAGTGTGTTGTGAAGTATAAATTATACCAAAAATTTTGTAATTTAATTTTGCAGTTCTAATCACAATTATTTGATGAAAACTTCTTTCATATGTTACCATACAATAAAAAAGAGTTATGCAATAAAAATATTACTTTTTTGGTTGTAGAAAGTTATTAAATAGACTTTACATTTCAGCCTAAATAAAGACAAAGAGAAGATTGAAGTCAAATATGCTTGAAATTGAGTCCAGTACAGTAAATGTGTTTCATTCCAATTAATCAATATTTGTATTCGCTTAAGATTGTTCTCAATGATAGGGCTCTGTTGAAAGGGGGAAGTATTTGAGCGAAGCATTATTAAAGAATGCATGAGAAGCAGACGAATTGCTATTTGATGGTAATTTATTTTATGATAATGTTAGAAATTACATCATATGCCATGCAATCATAAACTGGAAGAATCTTCTCGAAATCATTACATAATCATGAATGACAAAAAAATTTAATTCATTTAAACCTATTTTTCATCTTTTGAAAAAAGTTAATAATGTATTTAACTCTTCAAAGTTCTCAAACCAACAATAAACAAATGGCAACATATTATGACATATCAATGACAAGCTTTTCTAAAAAAAATCCCAATTTGCAAACCAATGATGGGTTATAATTTGTTTCATTGATATTAAGCAATTTAGATTTTTGTAATTAATTATTCAGATTAAAAATCCTGATTTTCGTAACAATAAATATAAGTCACGAATAAAATAGAGAACTCAGAGAGACAGCTCTTTGTGAATAAAAATCATTGGCTTAAAGACACTAAAGGTAGTCATTGAAACATTAATAGCCTTAAAATTCCTTGAAATCGTCTGCAAGACTGTTAAACGGGTTATACGGGTATGAATTGATAAAAATAATCATATTTTTCGATTCAGGAAAGTTTTGAATATAAATTATTTTCTATTAACACTGTTGGGAATGATTTAGACGTACAGTATATTATACTACAGGGTATTCCATATAACAATATGTGCCTAAAACTGGAATCAGACTTGAATTTTGTTTGATTATAATAAATGCAAAAATAAAGCTTTACTAATACGATAATAAGCTGAATCAAACCTTGAATGTCTATTGAAAAGCGGATATCCCTTACAAGTATTTGCTGAACAATTTTTTTGACACCTTTTAATATATGCGCAAAGTATTTACTGTGTTGTCACAGATTTATCTCAAAGCTTTTTCTACACTTTTCTGGATTAACTTCTGGATTGTAAGTAAATGAAGGATAAAGATAAAGAAAAAAATGATTAGCCCTATTCAAGTCTGGCTTTATTTAAAGCTTGTGATCCCATTATTCAAATTATTAATGATAATTTATTTCTCACTTTTAAGGTAATAAATGTCTAATTAGTTTAGTGAACAAAGATTAAAATGTTTGAAGCGAACAAATCCTTCGATCGTTCAATAAGGAAGTTAATTAACCGCAAAAAAATGAATGCAAAAAATAATTAATCAATTAATTTCATGAACCCTGACATAAATCTCGACCTAAACAAAGAATTCAATGACATCTCAAATATTGGAGGCATCATAAATCGCATCCTCATATTGTTTAAATTAACAATTCTTTTCAGGTTATTTTAACCTTTGATTTATCCGTTTTTCACAAAAACAATTCATTCAACTTTTTTCGAATTGAATAAAAGTATAATTATTAGCTTAAAGTATATAATTTGTTACTTAAGAAATATTTTGGAGTCAATCAATTGTAAAAATTGAATAGATATATGTTTGAGATAATAACTCTTCTGTTCATTCAAAATTATGGTGCATTCAATATTAAGTGCATTAATAATCATGTTATTGAGAATTATTGAGGCTAATGAGTCCGGAAATGAAGGCATTCACAGACATTCAAATTTGTTTCTAATTTCTTCTTTATTATTAATTCATCTCAAAGGAAGAACAGATAAGTAACAGACAAGTAGGGAATCAAAGAGAGAGAGAGAGAGAGAGAGAGAGAGAGAGAGAGAGAGAGAGAGAGAGAGAGAGAGAGAGAGAAACCGCAGACAGACGGCCAAACAGAGAAAGACTAGAAAGACACAGAATAAGATTAAGATAATTTAGATTTGATTAAAGTTTTGAATACTAACATTAGATATGATATAGCGTTACATAAAGATTTGAGTCAAAACTAACCTTCATTCTAGTAAAGATTAATGAGTTTTATTGTTTGTGAAATACAAATCTTTAAGTTTAAAAGTTGTTATCATACTTTTTATTTTTTTTTATAAAAATGGAAGTTTAGGTTTGTTTTTCAATTATTAAACGTAAATTCTAAGTTTTCAAAATTTAATTCAGTTTATAAAATATCAATAATTAAACTTAAATTGGAATGTTTCCCAAACAATAAAGTTCTTGAATTGTAAAATAAGTTTGAAAATTAAATGAAGTTCATATTGAATAGTACATTATATAAATATTATTAGTTTATGCACTCCTTTCACGATTTTGCAAGATTTTAAGATAAGTTCATGTCGAAAATATATTCGATAACTTTGTAAAATATACTACTTCATAGACTTTTTGATTAATGTAAACTTTTCAGTTGAAACTATCTAAATATTAATAGTTTAGATATAAAAATAAATGTTAGACAAACAAAGATAAAATAATTATTAAGAAATTAAATAATGCAAAAAACAAATAAATCCTAAACAGAAGAACTCATAATCTATAGGATATAATGTATGAAATATGAAGCTATTAATGGCTTGAGAAAAATGTATATTAATGTCATGAAAACTATTTATAATAATAAAAGCATTAAAAGAAGTTAATACTATATAATCGCGATGTAATGAGTAAATAAAAAATGTGTCTCTCATAACCTGGTTCTGTATCGAAAACTCTGACAACTCCTTTTTGTGGCTTAAGTCTGCCGATAATACATCGAAGTAAAGTAGTTTTGCCGCAACCACTCGGACCCAAAAGACCATAAATGACACCTCGAGGTACTGTCAAATTCGCGTTTTTTATCTCAGGCTTATTTCGTTGCGAAACACGACTATAACTGAAGAATAATTGTTGTACTTGTACTCCATGACAGCTATTATTTGTTTCCATTCTTTCTTATTTTTTCAATATTTGACTCAACGATGAAAACTAGAGAATCAACAATTAAAGTCTAATTCGCATCAGACATATGTTCAATAATAACTCACTTCACAATTAATGATCACTTTATAAAGTTTTGATAACATTTTTCTCTTCAAATTTCATTTTAAGTCAAAAAATAATTTGAGAAACAAATATTTCACTCAAATCAAAACTTATTTTTGTATTGAAGTTAAGATTTATTTAAGTTTTTAAATAAAAGTGATTGAGATAAAGTGATTGGAACCAAATTTTCACTATAATAAACTTTTTTAGATGAATTCACTATTTCTCTGAATTAGATCTAAAACTTAATGATTTGAAAATGAAATGATGGCCATAAAAGATCTTCAATAACTAATTTGATGACGAAATTTAATAAATAAAAATAATAAATAAGAATTGAAGTTAAAGTTTGTAAAGTATTTTCTTATGGTTAGTCCGAACACTGCGATTGTAAAATAGTTTCGTAAAACTGAACGCAACACTACATTTCCTTAACGTAAAGTCACTCCTCGTTACCTTCACTCGACTAATACAGAAGCGGGAAAATCCCTTAATGAGAACGTCATTAAATGCGATAATTTTAAAATACTTAAAAAATGTTTGACACACACATCAAAGCTTAGTGAGAAAGAAGTATTCCTTTAAAGTTTGTAAAAAGTTTTATTATTAAATTTATTATTGAAAAGAAGTACTGGTATTACTGTAGATGAAGTGTTGAGCCAAAGTATTACAAGGACTTCATTCAAATACAATACACACTTTAATGCCAGAAAATCACTTTTTACTCATAAAGTTTGTATTAAATAATAGAGAATGAATTATAAATATACTTTAAAAAGACTAAATTTAAAAACTAATTCTTTCCCAAATACTAAAATTAGTTTCTTTCATAAAAGTTTGTTTTTCATGATATATCCATTCGCTGATAGTTTATGTGTATTTATGTCAAACCACTTTTAGTGTACTAAAAACCGGTGGATTAGGATTTTCTGTTTCGATATTAAAGTTCGAATACGTTTTTAATAACTGTACTCCAAAACCTATCAATAGTATGAAGTAGTAATTGATGAAAGTGTTCGTGTTTAAGTGATTCGACCTGTATATCAGCGTTGCTGTTATTAATGGAAAATCATGAAAGTCAAGTCATATCCGTATTGCGTAAAAATAGATGCAATGTTTCTAAAATGAGGAAAAGTATTATTTTAAGTTCACAAAAAAGTTTATAATTTCAAAATTTATGTAACGCTATTCAATAGGCAAACAAAATAAAGAGTTTCTCAATAATTATTTTATTTGGAAATTAATGCAAAATTTATTTATTTCCAAATCAAAGTCTATTTTACAATCACGAGAATTTAAGAGCTATTTTAGTATCATTTTTTAATAGAAACCTATTTAATCAAATTTTGTTATACGATATTCGCCTATTATTTTGTGCTTAAAATTATACATTTCTTCCAAGAACTCATTATTTATATCAAATCAATACACGAATTGATTATCTCCAGACTAATCAAGCTATCAGTTAATTTGTAAGACGTATTATTACATTGAATTACACCAAACAAATGACAGGAACTCCAGAAACAGCACTCGATTTTCTTCGATGTTTACATAAACCTAAATCTTGTTTGAGATAAAAACCAGTTTGTAATGAAAAAAGTCAATTTTCTATATTAACTATTTATAGATTATATAGATATAAATGAATAATAAATATTAAAGGAAACTGAAACTCTAAAATGTGTGTATTCGGCGGATATTGTGAGGAAATAATAGCAAAATACGGTATTTAGCAATAATTTTGCCTAATCTTTAAAAATGAAGAACTTGTAGAGATTTGTTTACAAAAACTTATTTTAGTATTAACTTTAAATGATATGGTAAATGATAAATCTCTTGTGAACTTTCAGAAATCTTCACAAGACTAATAACCGGGACATTCGTACCTAAAGGCAAACAAAATTAATATATTTGCATACGATTGAGAATATAGTTTTAATGCATATGAAAAGAGCATTATATAGATTAAAGAACGGGAACGGGAACAGGAACAAAACAACACTGACCAACATCTTCTCAAATAGAGGACGAGAATAGACCTCTCTTTAAATGTAAGTCAAAACTTTTCTGTGTGTTTTGATAATAATGACCATTGAAAGAAAGGCCACTTTAACTAAAAACATCAAATATTATAGGAATTGTCTCTTTAGTTTATCACATATTAAAATGGGTTATATATATCTCTTTCCATTTAATATGAATACCAAAGTCAAGATTAGCCTCTCTTCAAATGTAGAGAAATAAAAACAGAGCTTTAATTGCAGAGAATTAATTGAAGGCAAAATATGAGCCAATAATCCTTCAATAGAATACTTTCAAATGAGTTTTTCAAGTAATTTTTGTATATGAGTTCAATAATTTAGAACATTTACTGTACACTAAATTTGAACACTTTTTTCACAGAAAAAACTGAATTTTCAAGAAATAATCAAAAAATTATCTAAAATGATGAAAAGTTTATAATTTTTCATTTATGCTCTTATTTTAATTTATTAGTTTCTCAGTTGATAAATGTTTTTTGATCTTTAGTCTTAAATTGATAAGAAGACTAGAATGTTAACTACAATGTTACTGTTACAGTATAAAAACTCAGTTTTTACTTTTTAGTTCCGAAACTTGAAGAAAAAGCTAATCTTTACATTCATATATCAATAAAAGTTGATGAAAAGTCAGAAAGTAAAATGAAAACGCTATTACGGCTAAAATGTAAAGCACATATTTGGTTAAAATAAAATATGTACAATCATTTACAAATTATTATCTACAGTACCCATCATTTCAGAAATGATATTTTCATTAGGGTTTGACAACTACTCAATATTAATACAGATTCTGTATTAACCCATACTATTACTCATTATGATTTGTATTTCTATGTTTTCCCTTATTTTAATCTGTGTTCATCATTGGATTTTCCGGGATCTCTACATGACTATTTGTATCTGAATGCGCTTAGTCTTAATTATAGAGGAGCTCTATGTAATCTTATCATTGAAGATCATTGAAAAAATTACTCATTCTTTATAAATGAAACTATGTATAAAAATAATTTGTCATTAATTAAAACATATCATTACATGTTATTCATATCAAAATTTTATCCTTTATGGACGACCTCAATATAAATTATATAATAAGTATAATTTATATTTTATCATCATTTAAGTAATTTGAACTTCAAAGTAATTTTTATCTTTTAATTTTAAGAACTTTTCGATCCTTATTAATGAGTTATAATTTTTGATTATACTAGTAATTGTCTGAATACTTTATGGTCAGTTCAGTTATAGTTAATTCTAAATGCAAAAATCAAGTTTTCGAGAAAAATCACTTTCAAGCTTCAAGTCTTATAGACACTCACTGTCCTGATGGAAATTATTGAGAATTGACCTAAACAAGTAAGTCTAGGACTGCTTGGAACGAGTGGAACCGTTACCCAAGCACTTTTTTCATAAGTTTCTGGATACTTCAATTTTGATTGAAAACTTTGTAGCACCAAATTAGAGTTCACGATATCAACATCAATTTTGAACCCGCAAAAGCAGCTCTTTAGATAAGAATCACAATTAAATATCTAAGAATTGAGTTGAGTTAGTCAACAATTAGGCTAATTTTTTTAAGAAATCAAACTTTTAAGTGATAGGCAAACCCCCTATATTTTCGGAGATTTTTTCGGAACAGAAAATTAATCTTAATGAAGCTATCAAATTGTTTTTATGGCTTTTAATGTCAATTATCTCTTTAAACAAGGGGACACAAATACTCAAAAATTGTTGATCTCAAACATTTTTGATTAGGTTTATTTTAAATTTTGAAAGAAATTCTAACATCAACAGATCATACAAATTGAATTACTGTATTCTTTTCTTGTTTAGTTTTGACTATGCATTCAAATAATTAATTGATACAATTGAGTTGTAGTTGAGCAAAATTTGTACATAAGTTTCAATACAATATTGCGCCACATTTTTCCATTTCCCGACAAAAAAATACATGAAGGACGAAAAGCTCTACATTTTTAGAACAAAAAGCTAATTTTGAAATTTCTAATAATTGAGGTGCGAGTTAGACTCACAAAGCACCAAAACTTCAAAAAGAATCTTCAAATTGAATCTACAATTGAAAATTAAAAACGCTGTGTCAAACACTTTTATATTTTAAGCTTTTTGACAGCTTTTAAATGATAGCTATTATGACATTAGGTTTTAAGATTCTCAATATGTAATCCATGCTTTCTATGAAATCAATTTAATTATTGTGAAAATGTCTCAAAAAAATTTATCAAATTGAGCTCAAAACCAATTTTTTTTATTTATTTAGAAACAATCGAAAAGATATCGTTAATAATGATTAAATCAATGAATTAATTGTTAACGAATTCAATCGAATATCATATCGAACTTATGGCATAGATTGAGGAAAGAGTGATTTCTGTATAACATTTCAACAAAGAATCTTATAGAAGATCCAGTTTAAAGATCCCGAAAAAGTAGATGAAATGTAATTCATAAGTTCAAAACTTTGAATAAATATAGTTTATTTGGAGTCTAATTTGCAAAAAAAGTTAGCTTATAGGCTGAAATAAGCAAATAAGTTAATCAAGTTATTAATGATTTAAAGTTTGGGACTCAAGTCACAAAATTTTGTTGCATTTCAAACTCTTATCCATAAAGTTTGAAAAAACTTATTATTCGGAGTTAAACCGTTAAATCACTCAACTTTTAAATGACATTGAATAAGATTACAATTCATTGAAACTTTCTGTTAATTAGTAATAAATATTGTTTGCTTATCTCTAAACATTTTTTTATGATTAGTAATTTGAAGGAAAGCTTTGACTTGAAATAATAAGTTTTCTATCAATGGATAAGAGTCTGAAATGCAACAAAATTTTGTGACTTGAGTTCTAAACTTTAAATGATAAATATCTCCTATAGGCCTATAAGCTAACGTTTTTTTTGCAAATTAGACTCCATTTGTACGCTTTATATCAATATATATGAGAGAATAAATACAATAGTTATTGTGGAGCTTTCGATGATTTGGAGAGTGAGGTACAAAAGTGTGGCCAAGAATCTTAAGAAACATACTTTGGTCCCTTTTCCATATATTTATAACTCCTGGAATGGCCTCAACGAGACCTGTGGTCACGCAAACTTTTATTAAAATTCAATATTAGTTTATTTGAATTATTGTGCTTAACATTTTGGCGTTTATGATATACATGATCCCACAGAATATATTTATAAAGTATCTTAAATTATGTTAACTTCGGAAAAGATTTCTTTTGAATATGAATGAATAAAAGCTGAATAAGTAATTATGAATCACCTTTTTTGTGACTCAGCGCAATATAAACGCATATTTCAAATACAACAACAATTCCCACGACCTTTGAGACTTAACAATCATACTTTTATACTTTATGTACAGAAGTTTTCATATTCATATTCTCAAGCTAACAATCGTAACAAAATCAAGTTTAGTTTAGTGGTCAAAATAATTGACTATTTTATAAACTGGACTTTAAGGTTGTGTTTGAATAAACCAATTTTGTAATATTCAATAGTTTGTGACAAATGAGTTGATGATGAACTCATGTTTGATGTTAAAATAAATCAATCGGTTATATGTTATCAATTGTCAGATCAATCAGAAGGAACACTAATATGAGATCTTTTGTATAACTTATGTCAATACAGGTATAAATGTGAAGTCAACGATTGGAAGTTTTCAGTTAACACACAATATTTAAATTGCAAAACTTTATAATTAAATGTGTTTGTTTGGAAATGCCTCTTAAAATGATATTAAACTTATTCCTTTATGTTTTATTCTTAGATTTTGTATTTAGTTTTGAAATAAACAATGTAAAAGTGATGACAAGTTCGGGTTTAGTTCAAGGAAATACTTTAACTGTATTTAATAGAACTATTAACCAATTTTTAGGAATACCATTTGCAGAACCACCGGTTGGAGTTCTAAGATTTGCAAAACCACAGCCACTTAAAAAACCATTAGAGGTCAATCAATTTTGAAATCAAATAATTCATTTTTTTCAATTAAGACATTTGATGTTAATTGAAATATAGGGTCTCATCGATGCGACAAAACCTAAATACTCTTGCTTTCAGACCAAATTCATGACAGATGAAATTGGACCGGATTTTAAAAATCTGACTGAAAATGAAGACTGTTTAGTGCTAAACATTTGGTCACCAAAATCATTAACGAATGGAACAGAGTCTTCATTAAAACCAGTGATGTTTTGGATATATGGCGGAGGATTTATTATTGGGTCAATATTTCAATTACCTTTTTATGATGGAAGAGTGTTGGCCACCAATGATGTGGTTGTGGTCAGTGCTAACTATAGAGTGGGAGCACTCGGATTCTTATACGGTGGAACAGAATCAGTGCCTGGAAATATGGGACTCTATGACCAAACTTTAGCTCTCAAATGGGTACGACTTTATTCTTAAAAACAAGCAAAAAGATTACACACATTCATTCATTCATTTATTTTCATGCATTTTTAATAATGAATTGATGAGAGAAAATTTAAATACTAATGTATTGTATAACACATCTGAAGGTTCTTCTTTCCCAAAATAATGCCAACATTTATAAAAAATGGGCTTCAGACACTTTTGTGTTACAGTTTGTTTAGTTTTGAGTAATATACCAATAATTATGTTTAAGTTCAACATAACCTATCCGTAAATTGAGTGGAAAACAATATAATAGTAATAGTAATGTAACGGTAGGGCTAATTCTAACTCAAGATTTATATTGATAATTAGGTCAAAGAGAATATCCATTTATTTGGTGGCGATCCAAATGTGATAACAATATTTGGTGTGAGTGCTGGAGGTATGTCTGTCGGAGCTCTCATTTTATCACCCATTTCAAGAAACCTTTTCCAGAGAGCAATACTTCAAAGCGGGGCTCTATTTGGATATAAAGAAAGAGGTCTCGTCACTAAAACAGAGGCCCTCAATTCAGCCAAAGAAATGAGTAAATCTTTCAACTGCTCAGATGACAATCAGTGGTTAGAATGTTTACGAAAAGTTGATGCTCAAGAAATCAGTCGATATTTGAATATGAAAATTAGCCCAATCTTTGACACAGAGTTCTTACCGCTTTCTCCTCAAAATGCTTTGAATAGTGGAAACTTTAACAAAGGTTCAGTTTTTTAGAGCGAAATTTTTTTGCGCCAAATATCAAATTTAATCCATTTTCTAATATTAGGGATTCAAATAATGTCTGGGGTGACTGAAAATGAAGGAACACTTTTGGCTTATTTGTCTTATTCAAAACTTAGAGAAATGTTCAACAAAACAGATGTAATCGATTTAATGAAATCGATGCCGAATCCCGGTATCAATTTAGAAAAGGTTTCAAAATTTTATTTATCAAACATCGACCCCAACAATGAAAAAGCTTTGATACTGGCTTTCGGCTCTTTTTATGGCGATTTGATTCTGACGTGTCCCACATATTTATTTGCTCAACAATTTTCCCAATTTTCTCCCAAAGATAGGGTTTACTTCTATGAGTTAACCCATAGACGTAATGATACGAGTCTCTACGCTTGTGGACCTGAATGGATGGGTGTATGTCACGGCGCAGACATAGAATTCGTCTTTGGAGTACCTTTTCTAAGGCCTCAAATACGCAAAGAAGAGGATCGAGATTTCAGCAAATTAGTAATGAGTTTATGGACTTATTTCGCTAAAAATGGGTATGAATTAAATATTTAACTGCAAATTATTACAATTATTTGATATATATTTATTTAAACTAGAAAACCTGTTGCAGACAACTCTAGCATACAATGGCCAACACTTAGAAAATCTGCTGAAAGTCCAATTGTTTCGCGTATTATGGAATTAAATCCCCATAATTTTGGCCATATATTGAACGAACCTTTCCATAAGAATTGTGACGAGTTTTGGAAGCAATATTTTGTTTGATTATTGATAATAATAAATAATCATTTTATTGAATTTGATTTGTCAGTTGAATATTTGAAATAAATTTTGGCATATTGTAGGCCTCACACCGACTTCATTCAAACTCGATAAACCTTTCGGTTGTTCAGAACAAATATTAAAGAATTATTTTGCGGAAATATGTAGTTTCAGAGATAAATTCCAAACGAAGACACCCAAACCCAACAGTAAATGGCTTTATATAAGACCACAAAAACACACATTTAAGTTGAGTTAAAGTTAGGACAAAATGATTAATAGATACACTAGTTTATTAAGCATTGTTACTACAACTGATATAAAGCAAATTACTATATAATTTGGATATATTTATTTGATTATAACTCTGGAACTACTTATTTCCACAAAAAATTCTTTCATCTCAATGGCTGAAAATACACATGTACTGTATCAGGAGTTTCGATGAAATCGGTGTCAACCAATCAAAGTATACTTGTTCCTAAATTTTTTAAAATTATCATGTATCATATATCATATATCATAGTTGTAATTGGTACTCAAATTTTTCAACATTTCAATTTATACAATTGATGTGCAGTCAATTCTGAACAAATATCTTCAAAGAGGGAATTTTATTAATATCATTCTAAACTTTTAACCAATTATTATGTATGTAAAAATTGATAAACACATTGTTTATGCTTAACAATTGCTAACGTAATAACTGCTATGAATCAGCTTTTTATCATGTTATTCGTTGGAAACGAACATATTTTGATCCTCAATATTATTCCCATTGCTTTAAATATACTGTTCAATATTGTGCATTTCGATCAGATTAGTGTATGGAAACATCGAAATAGAGTTATTAAACTAAATTTATTTACAAAAATTATTCTAACA